>LOJH01056928.1:671-11629 GCA_001685095.1 Ellobius talpinus | reverse complement strand
CCTCCGAGGGCCCGCCTCCCGACCCGGAACCAAAATACCCTCACGAGTCGAGGCCCGAGGGTGGCGGGGAGGAGACCCGGGACGTGACGGGATAAACGCCTCCCCATCCCGGAGCCAGGAAGAAGACATTAGTCTAAATTGAAGTCGGGACAAGGATGCGGATAACCATACTGGGAGCCTGGAATAGTGGTGCATGTTGTCAAACCAGCCCACGGGAGAAGGCTGATCCAGAGTTCAAGGTCATCCTTAAACTACGTTGTGAGTTCGAGACTGAGACCCTGTCTCAAACAGTTGCGGGGAGGGTGAGAGTAGTGAGCCTGCAGAGCCTGGTGGCACAGGCTTTAATCCCAGCATTCAAGGGGCTGAGAAGGGGCCTGAGTTACAGCGTGGTAGAGCACGTTCCTTACTTTCACGAGGCCCGAGCTTCAGCTGTGTGTACAAACAAAAACAAAAAGTGAATTCAGAGCTATTTTCAAAATAAGAAGTAAAATCAGGGCTGTGCGTACAGCTCAGGAACAGATGTAGCGTGGTTAAGGCCCTAGGTTCAATCTCCAGCGTCAGAGAGACTGTGTGATGGTCCAGCGTAGAAGACAAGCAATCCCAGAAGGTCTCTCTTTTAGGCCAAGCTCAGGGTAGGTATTCCAGAAGGAACAGGTCAAATTCCTTACCAGTAAGGGTTGGTTGGAGTACAGGGTAAGTGAGAAGTAGCGATTGAGAAGGAGGATCTATTAAAATGGGGGAGCCCTTTTGTAGGCTTTCAGACTGCCTGCCTGTTGCTGAATGGGGGAAGAGAAGGCCATGGCAAGCCTTTAAGCAGAGTGATGCCATCAGAATTGGACTTTTAAGAAAAGTTCGCGGCAAGATCTCCTGAGTAAATTGGGAGCGTGGGGGTCACCAGAGAGGGTAGAAGGGGAGAGGGGAGGAAGGGAGGGGACTGGAGAAAAATGTATTGCTCAATAGAAACGATAAAAAAAGAAAACTTCACGGGCTGGGGAGAGGGCTCGGCGCTTAAAAGCACTGGCTGCTGCTCTTTCAGAGGACCTGGGTTCAATTCTCAGCACCCATGTGGCAGCTCACAGCTATTGTAAACCCAGTTCCAGGGGACAACACCCTCACACAGACATACATGCAGGCAAAACAGCAATGCACATGAAAGGAAAATAAATAAGTTCTTAAAGAAAACTTCACTTGCACAGCTTTAACCCCAGCACTCACCAGGTGGAGACCGAAGAACCTCGAGTTATGTCTTGGGGTACTTAGAGGGAACTTGTCTCAAAGAGAGAAGTCACTTTCTAGAATGAGAGTGGATTGTAATGGGGCTGGGGAGAGTGGCAGCAGGTTAGGGAGGTGTGATCCATGTCCAGTGACACTGTAGGTGACAGACAGTGAGTGAGGGAAGGCTGGGTGCTGTGAGAGCACAAGTATTACATTCACAGCATCAAGGAAGTTCAGGGTTTGAGCCAAGCGGCGATAGTGCACACCTTTAATCCCAGCACTTGGGAGGCAGAGGCAGGGGAATTTCTGTGAGTTCAGGCCAGCCTGGTCTACAGAACGAGTTCCAGGACAGGTAGGGCTGTTACATAAAGAAACCCTGTTTCGGGAAAAAAATGAAATAAAATAAAAAGCTGGACTTGAAACACTATTTTCCTCCTGTTGGGTATGAGCCTGAGGCTGGAGTCATCCAGCCTGGGTAACTTAGAGTCACTATCTATCAGAAATATAAAAATAATAAAGAGCTAGCTAGAGGCTATAGCTCAGTGGGAAAACACAAGTGTGAGGCCCTGGATTTGATTCTCAGTGATACAATGGAAAAAGAGGTGACTAAGCCTTGGAGCTTCCCCTTCTCCGGTGGCCTTAAGTCCTGGTGAAATTTCACATGGCTTTAGCTAACTTCCATCTGTAAGGGCACAGCCAGAAAGCTCTCAGCAGATGCTGGCCTCTTCATATTGAGCTTTCCAGCCTCCACAGCAGGCACACGACAGGGGAGGGGGGAGGTCATGCATACCTGTAACTCCATACCAGAGGCTGGAGCAGGAGAATCAGGAGCTCAAGGCTAGCTTATAAAGAAAGACACATTGCAGTCCTTTATACATTCCCAAACCTCAAATGTCCTGTGACAGTTCTACAGAATAACTCACTAGCTGTTACCCTGCTCTGACTCAGTGTCTGTCTGTCTCCCTCCCTCCCCCACTCTGTGTGTGTGTGTGTGTATGTGTGTGGTGTAAGCTGGAAGCTGAACCTGGGACCTTGAGCATAGTAGGCAAGTATTCTACCACTAAGCTACATCCTCAGCCCTCACAGCAACTATAGGATGGAGATAATTGTCTGTCTTATAGGATTTTGTCTGTGTGAAAGGACTTGAAGCAGTCTCTGGCACCATTAAGCCTACATAAGTGATCACACACACACACACAAACACACCTGCACTTAAGCTGAAAACAGGAACAGGTTCACTGTCACAATTAGCAATGGCACATGATTTGTGTAAGCATACTAATGTCTGCTGCTGCCAGAAGCTGGGGACCTAGAGAACCTTGCACTGCACACTGAAATGGCCTGGCTTCTCCTGTTTACCAAGAAACATGGGATAACCTTGCTTCCTTTGGCTGTCAGGAGAACCCAGTTTGTCTTGAAATACACCATGTCGTGGGTGACTCCATAGAAACATGACACTCTAGGGCCTATAGAGTTGTTTTTTTTTTAAGAGAGAGTCAAAACTTTAATCAAAACCAAGGAACCTTCCACAGTTAAGCTCCCAATGATAAGATGGGGGAATGAATCTAATGTAAAGAGTTTATTAAAGGACAATAGGCTATATCCCAGCTGATAAACATCCTAAAGACATGAAAAGCATCATCTCTCCCTCTGACAGGCTCTCAAAGTGGCTTTATACCAGACAGAGGTTTATTCTCTAGAATGAATTGGTTTCTCCATCCCTGTGACACTTTCCGAAGCAGTTGGCATAGTCTTGCCATAGTCACTTGTTTTCGTGGTGACGAGAATGGTTGCACCCTCCTCCATGGCTGGAAATGGGAAGTGGTCAGAATCAACCTTCGGGTTGCTCATGGTACAGTCCTCACAGGTGCATTCTTCCACCGTATACTCCAGGCTTCGGGGAAGAATCCATACGTCATCAGCCCTGTTCTTCATCAGGTCAGAATTGGCCTTGTCTGGCAGAACAGATCCTGATGATACAGAAACAGGCATTCACTGAAGGTCAGCGGTACTGTCCCAGCGTGCATGGCAGAACACATAGTAGCACAAGACCCCAGCCCCTGCTATCTCCAAACAGGTGGTGGGTGCCCTTGTTGGCAAAGCCACAAACAGGGTCAGTCCATATACTTATTATCCATTTGGCTCTTGCAAGTTCCAAGGGTTTGACCTCATCTTACACAGGAAATTAGCATATGTCACAGCACGTCAGAGTCAGCCTGTGAGTGACATTTCTGAATACAGAACCAAAGGTGACACACCTGGAATCCCAGCCACTTAGGAAACTGAGGCAGGAAGAGCTTGGAGCCAGCATAGTCAAGAAAGGCCCTTTCAATCTCCAATATGAGTTCACTCTCCAATATAAGATGGGGAAAGAATATAGAAGGAATTTTTTTAGCTAATCTATTGTGGTGGGAGGAGTCATATCACAGTGTACCTGTGAACATCACAGCCGCTTAGGGAGTGGATCCAGCTCAGCCTCACATGCTTGGCAGCAAGTACCTCCATCCACTGGGCATCTCACCCACCTTCAGGTGTGTGCTGTGGCCTAGTTTTTCTGACATGATATCTTATGGAGCACTTTTTAGTACATTAATTTGTGGAGGGAGGGGGACAGGATCTCATTCTATAGCCCAAGTTAGCCTAGAACTCACTGTAGCCCAGGCTGGCCTCCTACTCACTTTATTCTATAATGTATGTGAGTGTTTGCTGTCTGTAGGTATATGTACCGTGTATATGCCTGGCGCAGAAGTGCTGAGTTCCCTGGAACTGAAGTTACAAAAGATTGTGAGCTGCCATGTGGATGCTGGAAACCAAACTGTGATCCTCTGTAAAAGCAAGTGCTTTTAGCCACTGAGCCATCTCTCCAGCCTGTAGCCTCAGACTGTTGGTGACCCTTCTGCTTGCTTCAGCCTCCAGGGAACTGATATTACAGGTGAAGATCACACTCCTGGATAATTCATTTGAAAATGAATTTCCTTCGATCCCATATAGTAATTCCCAGTTTGTCTCCAGTGCACATCTGTGAAGAATGAGTTTTCAAAAGCACTTATTGTGCCTGGTGCTGGTGGTGCATGACTTTAATCCCAGCACCTGGGAGGCAGAGGTAGGCTAATCTCTGAGTTCAAGACCAGCCAGGTCAACAGAGCTGACAAGATAGTCAGGGCTACACAGGAAAATCTTGACTTGAAAAACAAAAACAACAACAAAAAAAGGACTTTTTGCATAAGCTTGAGTTCAGATTCTCAGAACCCACATCAAAACATGGGGTGTGACCTGGGTGGTGGTGGTGCACACCTTTAATCCCGGCACTTGGGAGGAAGGGGAAGGCAGATTTCTGTGAGTTCAAGGCCAGCCTAGTCTACAAGAGCTATTTCCAGGATAGGCTCCAAAGCTACAGGAAACCCTGTCTCAGAAAACGAAAAAAGAAAAAAGGGTGTGGCAGCCAGGCGATGGTGCACACACCTTTCAACCCAGCACTTGGGAGGCAGAGGAAGGTGGATCTCTACGAGATCAAGGCCAGCCTGGTTACAAAGCCAGTTCCAGGACAGCTAGGGCTACACAGAGAAACCCTATCTCAAAAGAAAAAAAAAATGGGGTATAATGCCAGATTTTTAGTAAGGTTAGAGACAAGAGACAGGAGAATTCTCCCAGAAGCTTGAAGACCAGCTATCTGTCCTGGAGACTGAGTCAAAGAATGAGAAGCGAGAGGGACCCTGCCTCAAAGTGGGATGCGAAATGACTCCTGAAAATTGTCCTCTGACCTGCACCTGCACTCTGTCACACAAAAGATTAAGCTTCTGCTTCCCAACATTGCACAGTGCAACTTTTTCTTCCAGGGGCCTGGAGAAATGGCTTAGCCACTAAAAGCACTGGTTGCTCTTGCAGAGGATGTGGGTTTGATTCCCACCTCTCACTTGGTAACTCACAACTGTAACTTTGGTCCCAGAGTACTCTGAGGCTTCTGAAGGAATGCACACATGTGGTACACATATAAGGCAAAACACCCATATACATAAAATAAATAAATAATAAAGCACCTCATTCGGAGTTGCTCTAGAAACACACTAAACACGGGAAGAAAAAGCCTGCCTGACCTCACTTCCATGTGGACCTAAAGACGCTGCTTACAGAACTGCAGGATGGTGGTTAGCAGATGCAAGGAGGTAGAGAAAAGAGAAGCAGACGCTCGGAAGGCCAGCGCGCAGTTCCAGCAGATGAAGATGAGTCAGCTGTGCCTACATGACCGGGTGACACTGGAGCTGCGAACAGCAGAGCGTAGGGTCCAGCCAGCCCCACCACCCGGAAGAGTACTGAGGCCGGCCCTGTCACCAAAAACGGTCAACTCTGTAAAGATGTGGATATGTTGTTTCACTGTTTCCCTTTGTGTCTGGAGTCAGAACGTTGTATCATGTACTTTACATATGTGCAGTTTGTATGTTAAAAATTTTTGACGGGCAGTGGTGGCACATGCCTTTAATCCCAGAAACAGGCATATCCCTGGGCTCAAGGCCAGCCTGATCTACAAATCTAGTTCCAGGACAGCCAAGGCTACACAGAAAAACCCTGTCCAAAAAAAAAAAAAATTCATAGCTGAAGAGCTGACTCAGTGGTTAAGAGCCAGGATTGCTTCCCTAGCAACCACCTGTAACTCCTACTGCAGGGGATCTGGTGCCCTGTTCTGATATCCAGAGGAGTGCCTGGATATATATACATATATATATATATATATATATGTGTGTGTGTGTACATATATATCTATATGTGTGTATGTATGTAGTACACACATAAAGCCACTCTCAGACACACATATACATATAACTTTAAAAACAATTAAAATTCAGTCTCTTACCTACTGACCACATGGAGGACAGAGTGAATTACCCACTGCTCCGCCTGCACTGGAAAGCACTGGGGTAGATGCTTTGTTTGCACTTTGTGCACAGAAACCAAATGCATAAAGAAGCAGGACAAGGGCTCAGAAGATGGTTTAGTGGTAGAAGAACTTGCAAGCCAGAGGATCTGAGTTTAAATCTCTAATACTCTGGTAACAAGTACATGCCTGTAACCTCCTAATGGCAGAGATGATATCATAGCTGCAACAACATAATTCAGTCCATTGAGAGAGCCTGTTTTTTGTTGTTATTGTTTGTTTGTTTTTGTTTTTGAGACAGGGTTTCTCTAGCTTTGGTGTCTGTCCTGGAACTAGCTCTTGTAGACCCAGCTAGCCTCAAACTCACAGAGATTTGCCTGCCTCTGCCTCCCAAATGCTGGGATTAAAGACATATGCCACCACCACCTGGCCAGAGAGCCTGTCTTATGGCAACAAGGTGAAGAGCAATAGAGGAAGACACCTGATGCCCTGCTCCAACCTCAGGAGCAAGTACACACTCGCATGCACCACACACCCCAAAAGAAAAAATAGTTAATTAAAAAAAGATGGCGGGACAATGGCTTCTGTGTGTCTGAGAATCAGATCGTGGGGAACAGTGCTATAAAAACAGTTTTAGCCTGAGAGGTTCTCTGGTGGAGCATTTACTTCTCTGAGATTGGTACACTGTTCCCTAGTAATTATTCTTCAGATGGTTAGTGAAACCAGGAGCAATTGGTTCTTCATTTCTAGTATTTTAGGCAGTAAAATGTTCACAGGTAAACAGTGCTTTTAATTGAATTAAAAGCATGACCAGGGATCTTACCAAATACACCTAGCCTGAGAGTGCCTGGCTCTCAGTGTGTGAGAGCGGAGTATCTCATCAGTGTGCTAACTTCAGTCAAAAACACTTTCCAAGTAAGCCTCCAGAGCAATTACCAAGAGAAGAACTGGGGGGAAGTGGGCATTGAAAGGAGAGTGGCAAAGTAACTGCCAATGCCAGGGTTTCTCTGTTGTTTGTTTGTTTGGGAGGGCAGTGGCAGCTGTTTTTATATTTTGTTTTTAGACATGGTCTCATGTAGCCCAAGCTGACCTCAAACTCAACATGTAACTGAAGACGACTTTGACCCCTTGATCCTCATGCCTACATTACCCAGGTGCTAAGATGACAGGCATCTGCCACCACACCCAGCTCAAAATTTCAACTGTCCACTAACATATTTGAAAGTGCTGTAACCAAAAAGAAAAAAGAAAAAAAAGGTCAATGTTAAAAAAGGAAAAGGAAACGAAACTTGGAAGAGCCACCCCTACAGAAATAGATTTCAGAGTCACCATCAGACTGACCTGGGTTTTGAAGTTTGTCCTTCAGTGCTTCAGAGTTCATCTTCCTCAGCAAGAATGTGAGTGTAAAAAGAGCCAGAGAAACAGTCAAGGTCAAGCCCAAGAAGGTCCAGAGAATAATATGTATCCCTTTCATCGAGCTCGTCATGCCTTTAGTAAAAGATTTGTCAAAGAGATACGAAGCCAGAGGTCATTATTCACATCAAGTATGAATTTTCCAACACTCCCCTATTGCATATTCATGAATACCTTACTTGGGGGGTGTTTATTGAGACAAAATCTCATGTAGCTCAGGCTGGCCTCTGACTTATGAGTCTCCACCTCCTATGTAAGTGCTGGGATTACAGAACCGCAGCACTGTGACCATATGCACTACTGGGGACAGAGGCCAGCACTGCATGCCAGCCAGGCACTCTACCAGTTCCTCTACAGCATGGTTCCTTTTGTTGTTTTTTGAGACAGGATCTCACTTTAACCCAAGCTGCTGAGGAATTCATTATGTAGTCCAGGCTAATCTTAAATTTGTGTGGTTCGCAGCCTGTGATTCGAGACCACTTGGGGTTGTTGAGTAACTCTTTCACAGAGCTTACATATTAGATATTGACATTAGGATTCATAACTAGCAAAATTACAGTTTTAAGGTAGCCACAAAATAATCTTATGGTTGGGGTCACCACATCATGAGGAATTGTATTAAAGTGTTGAAGCATTAGGAAAGTTGAGAACCACTGAGTTAGAAGCCGGTATTGCCCATCCCTGACTTCACCAACATTGACTTTAAATTCTAAATACCATTAATTAGGTTTGATGAAATCTTCCTCACTATTGGTGCCAGATAAAGTTGAGTTTGGTTCTGAATAATTCCTTTGCTCCATGAGACATTTAAATCATTGCTTGATTTCTGATTTTGATTCAGGGAAAAAAATCTCCCCACCCTCTCCATAGCTTTTATTCTCTGGTAGATAAACAGGCACTATCACGAATGCCTCCCAACAAGAATCACCTATTGAAGAGTCTCACTTACTTGGATTACAGTAAGGCTGACAGGGTACAGGAGGGTTGGAACATCGAAGGTGGCAAGGTTTGCAAGCATGCAGCAGACTGTCAAAATATTCACTGTGGAAGCACTGCTGAGCCATGTGCGACTTGATCACTGAAAGAAACGGAAACAGCAGACAGAACAGCATGGAGGACAAGCAAATTCTTAGTCAGGGTTCCCTGTGAACAGCGGTGGGATGTTGAGGGGGAAGGAATGACCCCAACCTTGTTGGTTCTTATGAGGACTGCGGGTATTGTGGCGAAGGATTTGAACACCTCTCTGGCCCTCTGTCTCTAAGAAGCTTGGGTGAAGCAGTGGGGTGGTATATCACAGCAAACCGCACCTGAAACAGAGACTGCCTATTTATAGAGGAAATCTCTCATCCAGGTGACAGTTGCACAACGTGAGCAAGCGTAGGGCATCAAGCAGAAAGTGCAGTAGCCGTTTGGGACCATCTATTTGTGGGCTGTACCATGTGATAGGAGACGGACGAGGTGAGAGCTGTGTCCCTTCCACACTTAGAGTCAACAGGGAAGGTAGACTATAACCTGTAACTGGAGGGTGGTAGTGACTGACAGAAAGGAAGATGGAGGGAGGAGCCAGTCAAATATGACTAGCAGTTATGCTTTGACATCTGGGATTAAAGCAAGAGGCTTGAAAGAAAGATTGTTTGGGGGCATTATGTCACGTCAGTAAAAGCCAACCTAGCTGGTTGTGGTGACACGTGCCTTTAATCCCAGCACTCTGGAGGAGAGGTAGACAAATCTCTGAGTTTGAGGCCAGTCTCATCTACAAGGGTTACATAGAGAGACCCTGTCTCAAAAACAAAGTAAAACAGCAACCCAGTATATATCCATGAAAAGAAGTGAGCCTTACCATCTCCCAGAAAATGTGTAGGGCCTTAGATTGATGACTTATGCACATATGTCATATCCCATATGATCCTGTAATGTCAGGGTTAAGGATTCAAGATTGAGTGTCATTGTGGTACCACCATTTATGATATGATGCTAGGACAAGAGGGTCTCAAGTGGAAAGCCAGCCTAGGGTACATAGCAAGATCCTGTCTCAAAAATAAAAATTTTAATTGAAGCTGGGCATGGTGTCATGTGCCTATAGTCACAGCTACCTGGCATGTAGAAGATAGCGAATCCAAGGCCTGGCATGTAGAAGGTAGCGAATCCAAGGTACTGTAGCAACCTTGTCATAAAACTGCATGATTAGGTGCTGAAGAAATGTTTCAGCAGTTGCACTGGCTATTCTTCCAAAGGACCTGGGTTTGATTTCCAGCACCTACGTGGAGGTTCACAACCAATCATCTGTAACTCAAGTCCCAGGGGATCCAATGCACTCACCTGGCCTCCATGGGCACCAGCCACACACATGGTGTGCATATACACATGTGGACAAAACACCCATACATATAAATGCATTTTTAAAAAATACAGGATTGGGCCAAGTGGTGGTGGCACATACCTTTAATCCCAGCACTTGGGTGGCAGAGGCAGGAGAATCTCTGTGAGTCTGAAGCCAGCCTAGTCTTCAGAGTAAGTTCTGGGACAACCAGGGCTAACAGAGAAACCCCATCTCAAAAAACCTAAATAAATACATGATTGGATCCAAACCAATCCTGGAAATTTAAGGGTTTGTGTGGCTTGCTTGTTCCAGCCTGGATGAATACCATGTGAACAGAATCTTATATAGTAAGCCTGGAAAGATGCCTCGGTGGATAAGAACACTTTCTGGGCCATCATGAGAAGCGGAGTTGGAATCCTAGTACCCACATAGCAAGTTGGATATCCAGTGTAGATTATAACACGATCTGGGACCTGCAGTTTTACAGCCGAGTTAAGAAAACACAGGCCTCAGCTAGAGAATTCTTGTCTCAAAGGAGTGGGAAAGAGTTCTAATAAAAGACAGCTGACACCTGTCCTGCAGTACACACAGGTGCATGCACCAGCACACATATGCATAAACAGAGACACAAATTAAATATATAAACCATTTTTAAAGTTTAAGTGTCAACATTGCATGGTAGCACATGCCTATAATCCCAGCCTCCAAGAGACAGGCAAGCAGATCTCTGTGAGTTCAAGGCCACCCTTGTCTACATATCAAGTTCCAGGACAGCCAGGGCTCTGTCTCAAAACACTACTAATGTCATCAATTTTAATACATTTCTAAGCCGGGCGGTTGTGGCGCACGCCTTTAATCCCAGCACTCGGGAGGCAGAGACAGGAGGATCTTTGTGAGTTTGAGGCCAGCCTGGTCTACAAGAGCAAGTTCCAGGACAGGCTCCAAAGTGACAGAGAAACCCTCTCTTGAAACAAACAAATAAATAAGTAAATAAATAAATAATAATAAAAACATAACCCAAACAAAATAAACAAAGCTCTTCCCACCGGGCGGTGGTGGCGCACGCCTTTAATCCCAGCACTGGGAAGGCAGAGGCCGGTGAATCTCTGAGAGTTCTAGACCAGCCTGGGCTACAAGAGC
>LOJH01056927.1:0-11629 GCA_001685095.1 Ellobius talpinus | reverse complement strand
CTTCCTCCTTTCCAGCCTTCTCCTGTTATCATCGCCCTGCCTCTACTTCCTGTCTGGTTGACATGCCTATAAACAAACACAATGCTTTAGAGAAAAATGAGAGTGGGTGCAAGCTGCCTACTCCAACAACCTCCACTGATTGTCACAAGGGCTGTGCCACTCACTATCGCTGGTGTACATCCCCATGTGGGGTCAGGAACCTGCCTGGAGTCTTGATTTCAGACCACAATCTCTAACAAGCCAAATCTCAGGTCAGCCACATAGATGTGAATTCAATCAGATAATTGTGGTTTGCTGCACAAACATAGCTTCCCAGGACAGTTGAAACAATGGCCTAATTGGGCATCTTTGTGCCCTGAGTTCCCCATTCCCATTTTTTAAGAATTTTTAAGAATTTTAAGGTCTAGTCTAACTGATGCTGTCTGGTTCCTGAATGCAAGCAGTTCTGTAATTCTACAGTTTAAACACAGCACAGATTATTTATAACTTCTTTTTGAGGTTGGGTGTAAAGAAGCCATAGTACAATAATGACAGCAAAACCCATAAGTACTTGAGATTTTTCTCCTAGCCATTCATCATTTTCTATTGTCATGTGTGCCATGAAAACTGCTTGTACCAGCCAAAGGGATCGACTAAGTTAGGCTTTTTCTCTACCTGATCTAAGCCTTCCCTGTTCTGTCCTTAGGAAGCTATGGTGTGTCTGAAAGAACACCTTCCCCTCTTATCCTGTTACAAACAATCTCCAAAACAACACAGTTTCATCTCTAGTGTCTCTTTTTCCATTTTACTCTACTTAAAAGATTATCCAACTGTACCACAGTTTTCATTACTGAAACCTTTATCCCTGAGGTATTTACATGTATGTATGTGATGATGTGGCACCCGTTCTCGAGAATAACTTTCCGTGAATCAGATTTTCAAAAGAGGATTAATTTATAGATTTTGCAGTGTTTCCCTCAGATTTAATCAAATTCTTCACACTGTTCCCTGTGTGTGGAGGAAGCAGGTTGCAGTCTGTTTGACCTCACTCTTCTAACGGTAAGGACATTACTTTTCACCACCCACCAAGTCAAAGATGCTGCATTAGCATCCAGGTTCAACTGTGAGGACAGGACTCCAAGACAGCTGCTTTCTCTAATGCTCCATCATGTCACTTCCTGTCAGATATTTTCTTTTAATTCTATCTTAAAGAGTTTCTCACAAATTTCTCTCTACCTTTCCACATCTGTGTCTTTGTCCTGGAGCACAGGTGGTCACAGCAAATGCCCACTAAAGGAGAAACGCTATCCATCAAGGTGACCACTTCCTCTGTCAGGCAAGAGGGCCTGGCACTTCTGTGTTCAGTAGCAGATTTTCACTATTGGCTTCATAGAAAATACTTTACTTTATGCTAGTTGTGTGGTATATTCAGTGATTCAGAGAACTTTTGGAACCATAAATAGTTATTACTACTTTAGCATTAATCAGAGGAGAATACATAGGTGCTAAGAACTGCAAGGGTTCCTCGAAGAGCTGCATGCTCCACAAACCCACCTAGAATCATGTACTCCAGCCATTGCGCTTCTGCATGGACATAGGTTAAGGTTTTGATTTTATAGGCAGTAAAATGGAATAACTGTGTGTAGTGGCCTTTCAATTGTATTTTAATAAATAAAGCGTGTCTAAAGATCAGAGAGTAAAACAGCCCCACTGGTCTGCCTTACAAACCAGGTAGTGGTAAGAAACAATTTTTAATCGCAGTAGCCACAGTAGTTGACATAGAAACTGGGCAGTTTGTGCCCAGTGGTGCACACCTTTAATCCAAGCCATAGAGAATATTATAAAATGGAATGAGACAGCTCTCAGACATAGTCTCATTCTGAGATTTCTGGAGCTAGGATCACCATTCCGGACTGAGGTCAAGGTAAGAGCCAGTGGCTGACTTTGCTTTTTGGATCTTCAGGTTGAACCCCAATTTCTCTCTGAGTTTTTATTAATCATTCTTCAACTGTGTTCTTTAGTCTTTTTTGTTACCTTTTCATTTCTACATCTTGCTTATATGTTGAATAAAATCCTTCTGTGATATAAAAGCTAAATATATGGATTTTTCATTTTAAAACCTAATATAGAAAAGTTTACAATGAGATAAAAAAATTATGGCTATTTCAATTTGTTTCTTATTTTCTGAGTTAGGATTAGATGAGAGCTTTTCTTAATAGCTATGTTAAAATTGATGATTGATTATTTAATAAAAGTAACTGTATTACTTATGTATTTGCTGTATTAAAAACAGTAAAGCTTTTTATCATGGAATACAACTGTTATATTTTTATTTCCCTGCTTAATATCTTCATAGTACTTGTCATCTATGTCAAAGGAATTATTGCTGTAGCTATAAATGCATTGATGTTATTATCTGTTTAAAATTCAGGAAATAAATCTACTTAAGAAGAATAAACCTAGCCACACTTCTTTTATTCAAATCCTCATATGTTTCATAAATGTACTGAAGAAAGACAATGCCCATAGAATACCTATAGAATGCTCACTCATACCAGTTCAATTTTCTGTTAATAACCAGTCTTTTAAATATTTTTACATTTAGTTGACAAGGCTGATTATGTGTATTTATGGGATATAATGTGAATCTTTGACATGTGTACCATGTGGAATGAAGAAATTCTGTTAAATAGCATATCCATTATCTTATATGATTACTGTTTCTTTGTATATTTAAAATATATCAGTAATCCACAAGGAATTTTTCAGTATACTCCATACTATTCATTACAGTCACCTTATAATAGAATATAAGGACCTAGTTCACTTATCTAATAGAAGCTTTGTCCCCTCTCTCTTATGCTCCTCCCTCTCCAGCCTCTGGTAATCAGCTTTCCCTTAAATGTTGCTGAGTTTGATTCTGTAGATTCTATACACACAGAAAAATGTCTTAGAATTTTGATGTGACTAACTCGTTTCAATTAGCATAATTTCTTCCAATTTCCTCATGCTGTTACAAATGGCATTTTCCATTTTAAGGCTGGATAGTATTCCGATTTTTTTTAGTGAACATATTCATCATGATACATACAAAGTGTATATACACACACTATATATCTCAATCTCGTATGAATTTATATCTCTGTCTATATCTATTATCTATCTATCTATCTATTTATATATCTATATATATATATCATCTATCTGCTTCTGCAGTGATATACTCTGACAAAAGGTAGCATAAGTCAGGAAGGAAATGGTTATCTGGCCTATAGATCCGCATAGAAGTCAATAATTTTGTTAGGTAGGTTTTTAAGCAGTTACATCCACCCACAGTCATGAGAAATATACCCATTCTGCATGTTTGCTTCTGCTTCTGCTCAGCTAGGTTTCTTTACTACAATACAGTTCCTGCCTAAGGCCATAAAATGGTGCTGGCCACATTCAGGGTGGGTCTTACCACCTCAATAACAGCACACACCTCCAGAGACATCCTTCCAGGACAAACTGAGTGATGTGATTCATCATTGAGAGTTCCTTCTCAGGTGATTCTAGGTTGTATCAAGCTGACAATAAAAACCAATCATTGCAATGTACAATACATGCATTTTACAATTTCCCAATCTTTGATTGGAGTTAGTTGCTTCCATTTCGTGATTGTTGTTGATAGTGCTGTAATGAGCATGGGGAAGGGGCAAATGGCTCTTGAATATACTAATTTCAACTTTTCTGGTTATGCCCCCAAGGAGGGCTAATTAGATACTGTGGCAATTATACTTTTGTGCTTGGATCAGGTGTAGTGATAGGGGACTGGCCTATCAAAGGGCCAAGGCAGTTTCTTTATTAACCAATGAAAGTAACATATAAGACAGATGACCCTCCTCCATCAATCAGGGATCTTCACACTATTTTCCAAAATATCTGATTTCACAAATAATCCCACCAATGATATTCCTTTTTTGCCAACACTCTTGCAAACAATACTTACTTTATTCTCTTTGATAATACCCCTTTAGCAGATGTGAGATGCAAGCTCATTTTGACTTCTAACTTGTACTTGATGACAGTTAGTAGCAGCAAGAAGTGTTTCAGATAGCTGTAGGCCATGTGTGCATCTTCTTTTTGGTGGGAAGAAACATCTACTTAGATCCTGGTTCACTTTAATAGGACTGTTTGTCCTTTCACATTTAGTATTTCTATTTTCATCTATATTTCAGTATGGTACTTCTATGTATTCCTGTTTCCAAGGTGCAGTTTTCAACTATTTTTTTTACTATTTCTTGTGTCTCTTAATCTGTCTTTTCCTTTACTGTGTTTATAGTTCTGTGCAGGTCTATTGTTCCTTTTCCCTTTTGTTTCCTGTGTGTCTGGAGTCAGTCCCAAGCAGCCAGTACCCTTGTGAATGTCTGGCAGCTTTTCTACCAGATTATCTTATAGTAGTGTTACAACTTCTCATCTCATATTTAAGTTTTTGATTTATTTTCATCTCATATTTAAATTTTTGATTTATTTTCATTAGTTATTGCATCGGCTTAATACTTAGTAATTTATCCCTAAATTTTAATTAGAGATTTTTGTAATGTTTACTATAGCCGGTAGCTTCCCTCCCACCTGATCACAGGTGCATGGACAAACCCTGCAGGCAGGACCGCCAAGCAAAGTCAAAAGTGTTTTGTTTTGTGCTATTGGTGTCTTAGGCTTGTATGTTATGTAACATTGTATAGAAAACAATGTTAAATTTAGGATATTAAATCTAAAAATAGAGAAATCAGAGATCATATAATCATACTCTTAATTTTGTAAGTCCAGAGGATGAACAAGATCGAAACAATGAAACCTGAAATCCTGGATGTCTTTAATATATAAATTAGGGACTGAGTATATTTGAATATTGTTCTTATAGAGGGGTCAAGTCAGACTAAAAGTCTTGTACAACAGCTTCCTTCTTTTCTGGTGGCATTCAACATTCAAACTGTATCCCACAGTTGCCAGCTGAAGCTGATTTCAATTGCTGTATATTTTAAAAAATAACATTTTAGTGCATGCGAGTTGGTACCTCTGTATTTTTGTTTGAGAATTTCATGCAGACAATGAGTTTGAATTTTACTAGTAATTTAGAAAAGAAAGAATTCTTTTTATTACTTATCTATGGAAGAAATATAGATACTAATATAAAATATTATCTTAAAATCTTAGATGGCCAAAATAGAGTAACAAAATCATTGTATAGAAAGAGGTACTTGGATTGCCCTGGGACTAGACCACATCAAAGTCAGAGAAAGATAGAAGGGAGGCATGAGGTGACAATCACAGTTGCACAGAATGTAGGGGTTCCTCCCAAGTTATTAGCGAGTTCCAGGAAAGACACAGTGTGAGCACCTGCCTTTTGTAGATTCTGAACAGAGCTTGGAGGCTTTGGTTCACTGTAGGATGCCTGTACACTCAGCTTTAACATAAGCATTTTCCAACCCTTCTCAGATCTTGGCATGGATACAGAGAACATACAGAAGCAATGAGGAAACATGGAAAAGAATGAATTTTGGCAAAATAGTTACTACAAGCTCTTTATATCCTTAATTATAAGATAAAATTATGGAAAATTTAAATATGAAATGGTTTCAAAATTATTCAAATACATTTTAACATGGTCTCCAAACAAAAACAAAACCATGAATTTTGTTATGTGTAGAGGTTTTAGAGTAGCCTCAGGAATTGGCTTAGACACCCCCAGAAGGGAAGAGAAGCCACAAACCACTAAAGACCTAAGAGATGAGTCTTGGTGGCAGCAGGAGTCCCTCTCACTTGTGCCTTTCTGTGCCTCCTCCCACAGCTTCTCAGATGAGCAGTGGCATTCCTTTTATCTCCTGAGGTAACTGGCCAAAATGAAGTGATCCACAACTGGCCAGCGGCAAAGGCCAGTGTCTACAGCTCACCTGGGCCATTTACTTGGGAAAAAATCGGTTTGGTGTAGGAGGTTCTATTAACGATAGAGCCAGTAAGACAACTGACTTGAGTCGCTCAGTCATCTGCAGGCTGCAGCACCTGGGGCTTGGCTATATTAGAAATGCTAGATTGAGAATCTCTAAAATTATTATTCATTAAAATTGTTACTGTGATAATATTTACCCATAATATGCAAAACTAATTTTGCATCCCTTTTCCTAGAAAACCTCTGACATTAAAATAGTTATTTCATTGGGATGTACATAGACTTGTTTCTATGTAAAATACATGACAAACACAAAGAAGTTCCAAGTGTGAACTACAGTTCTGAAGACCACTTTGAAGACACATTTAAAATGATATTCCTTCTAAGTCTAGTTCTTTCCACAGGTACGGCATCACTTAGCTGCTCACTATTTATAAAACTGTGAGGAGGGATGACAGGAAGACTAAAAATATGGTTCTGTCTTTAATCTCAGCCAATTAAATAAAAATGCACAGAAATTGATAAAATACAGGAAGGCAATGTAGATGGAACTGGGTAGTCCTCGCATTCTTGGCCTAACTCCCCTGAAGTTCTCTTATTGTCCAAGTCACAGGAATTAGCCAGAGTTTAGGTAGTCCCTGACCTCATAGTCACAGGAATGAACCAGAGCTTAGGTAGTCCCTGACCTCATAGTCACAGGAATGAACCAGAGTTTAGGTAGTCCCTGATCTCATAGTTACAGGAATGAACCAGAGCTTAGGTAGTCCCTGACCTCATAGTCACAGGAATGAACCAGAGCTTAGGTAGTCCTTGACCTCATAGTCTATGGAAGGTGCTGCAAAGACTCAGAGTGACTTTACAAAACCGTTGCATTTTGGAGGAATACCTAAACTCCAAATGAGTACAGGATATTAGGAAAATCTAAGGGCAGTACACTAGTTTTTTTCCTAGATCAAACACATGCAGTTTAGAACATGTACTTAGCGATAAGTGCATAAATGGATTAGACCAATTTTCCTAACAGACAATATTGTAAAGTCAGTGCGTGAAAACATTAATTATGCAACAAATGTCTGGAGCTTTGCTAATAAAAACATTTGCACAGGGGAGAAAAAGTAAATATCATTCCAGTTAATATCATTTGGCATATAATCTTTTGTCTTTTGGTTCTGAAATGGCCTGATTTGTGGAATGTAGAAGATCAAGGCTAAATAGTTTAAACAACGTGAATCTTCTGTAGCAATTAAGTTTATTGTTTTCAATACAATATGTAGATGGAAATTTCTGTCCCTCCTGGTCCTACAGTCATTCAGTCCCAAAGAAACACACAGAGGCTTATATTAATTACAAACTGTTTGCCCTATTAGCTCAGGCTTATTGTTAACTAGGTCATATAACTTGAATTAAACTGTAATTCTTCTCTATGTTTAGCCATGTGGCTTGGTACCTTAGTGAAGTATTCTCATCTTGCTTCCTCTGAGTCTGGCTGGTGGCAAATTCTCTGTCTTTTCTCTTCCCAGTTTCAACTCTTCCAACCAACCCATCTTTCCCAAGTTCCTTAAAACATAATGCTAACTCTGAAGAAAACACAAAGCATCTCCAAAGAGAGAGACCTCATGTAGCTACTGGGTGGAAAGTCTTATGCATTTTGATCAGTTCCCTTTTGATTTGATTTCCAGGCAGTAGTAGACACTCATAGCCTTGTTGATTCTGGAAAGATATCATCATAATCTACTTTCGTATAGAAATGTACATTTGAGCTTCTTGATTATCTTTTTTTTTGATTGCATAACTTGTTTCTTTATATGTCTGAAGTCAAAGTGTTATAATCAGTTCTACCTCTTTGCCTTTTTCCAGAGTAGCTCCCACACGTAGTTAGCAGAAAGATTCTATCTCCAATGGGTTGGGGTGGTTGAGGAGTTTATTGAGCAAATGTTATAGAAGAATAGGTTTCTGCTACTGGATACAGTCATACAATTGCAAATTTCTTGCAAAACTTATTGTATATCCTTGTGTACACCACAAGTCTGTGGAAAAATAATTACTGGAGTCTAATTATTGAAGGTTTTTATATTTGATTTCATTAAAAAGTGTTGTTCCTGAAATATTGGATTGACTTTGAAATATGACCTTCCATTATTCTTGTTCAGTTGGTGGCTTACTGCTTTCAGAAAATCAGTTTCCACGTGTATACATTTTGAATGTAACCTACTGAGTCTGTTGAAGCATGGATGGGATTTGCAGCTGTTTGATGGGAGACGAGAAATGTCCTTGCAGAGAAGGGGGCTACAGAATTACCATAGTCCAGTTTTCCTATACAGTTAACTTTGAAAACAGCTCTTCATTATGGCTGGGCTTGGTCTCTTTTTTCCTTTTTCTTGAATTATGAGAAAGGAGTAACATCTTCAAATTGAACTCTTTATTTCTCAAGATCATGTTATTTTCTGGATATAAGATGATAGTAATAAAAATGTATCAAGTAACATTTATTCTGTTTTCTTTATTTAAAGACTGTGTTAACTTTTTCCAAGTGTTAAACCTCACACCATCTTATAGGTTTCTTTTCTTCTTTTGTGAAGCTATTTGCATGGTCTGATACCACTGAATTTCCCAGTAACCCATTTTACTAATCATAGTTCCAGTGGGACACTCCTTGATCTTATAGGAAATTACTTTTATGTAACCAAACACACTGAAAGCAACTTGAAGAGGAAAGGGCAATATTAAACTTCCATGTCACATTCCGTAATTGAGGGAAGTTAGAGCAGTAGTTTAAGGTAGCAATCTACAGGCAGGAAGTGAAACAGAGACCATGAAGAATTGCTACTTACTAGATTGCTTCCAGACTCAAACTCCTATACCGCACAGGCCCACCTGTCTATAGATGGTACTACCCACTTTGTGCTGGGCACTCCTACATCAATTAGTAATCAGGAAAATACTTCACAAATTGGCTAGTCATCACAGCTTCAACATTTGTCAAACCACAACCTTTCCTGTCCCCATGATCTCATATTAATATTACAATATAAAGCAGTACAACTTTACAACAGTTCTGTCATCTTCAAAATTTCCTTTGATTTAAAAGTTCAAGTCATCTTTTAGAAATACAAAATATCTGTTGGGCTTGAGTGGCCCCACTTCTCTTGGTCTGCTGCCCACAGCATACATAGCTGTTCTCACAGCACCAGGCCAGCTCTACTTCCAATCCATCGATGGTGGTTGTTCATGATTCTTGCACCTTCAGTTTGCTGAACACTGCAACTGAGGCAAAACCATCACCAGTGGCCTTTCTCTTCCTCTTTTCCAGGCCCAACACAAGGTGCCAAACATCAGATGCCCTCTACGACCCCTTCATGCCTTCAAAACCAGTCCTGTGTTGGAGGCTCTTACACATCATTTGATAAGTTGATATGTAGCCCTGTCTCCTTTAAACAACAGCTTCTATGTACTTACTCTGAGAAAATATTTTTTCCAGGATTTTTTTAAATATTTATTTATGATGCATACAGTGTTCTGCCTGCATGTATCCCTTCATGCCTGAAGAGGGTGCCAGATCTCATTACAGATGGGTATGAGTCACCATATGGTTGCTGGGAATTGAACTCAGGACCTCTGGAAGAACAGCCAGTGCTCTTAAACTCTGAGCCATGTCTCCAGCCCCTTTTCCAGGATATTTATCTTAATGATGCTAATTGTTTAATAATTGCAGCTGATTTTTAGTCCTGTTGACCACCATTGAATGACATAGAAAACAAAAGTTTCCTTCTTATGGATTCTCAATTCAAATATGTCACATGAATGAGACCTATATATTCTATGAGCAACTCAATCTCTCTCTGAAATTTTGCAAACAAGGCTGCCATCATCTGAATTACTCTTAGCACTTTTTTCTTCCAAACTCCTATAATGACATGTCATCCAGCTCTGGGTATCTGAAGACTTTTCTATTCCAAAGTTCCATACTTTTACACAATCTTCCAACAAAATCACATGGTTAGGATTATCAGTACAATATTCCACTCCTGGTGCCAGTTTCTGCTCTTCTTTACTTTTCTGTTTCTGTGATAAACACCACAACCAAAAGCAACTTGAGGAGTAAAGGGGTTTACTTCATCTTATAGGTTACAGTTTATCAATGAGGTAAGCAAATAGAGAAACTCAAGGCAGTTGCTTGAAGTAGAAACTTCAACACTGTGGAACACTGCTTACTGGCTTGCTTTCAGGTTCTTCCAGGTTCAGCACCTTTCTTAAACAGCCTAGGCTTACCTGTCCATGAATAGCACTGCCCAGAGAAGGAAGAGACCTCCTACATCAATTAGCAACAAAGAAAATGTTATATAGCTATATCCACAGACTAATCTGATGGAGTCAGTTCATCAGCTGAGGTCACTCTTCCCAGGGGTTGAGATGGAGGCTAAAAATAAATCCCACACTAGCTCAGATTTGAGTAAAATAGGTTATTTATTTAGAGGTAGATTCACAGGTCTAGTGGTTATGATTCAATGCTCTCAGCCCCACAGCCTCGATATCTCAGTGAGTAGAGCATGAGACTCTTAATCTCAGGGTCATGGGTTTGAGTCCCACACTGGTTGCCAATCTATAGTTGGAGATTGCTCATTCATTCCCAGCTGCCCAGACCAGAAATAATCACACAGAAACATATTATTTGCAATACTGATTGGCCAGTAGCTTAAGCATATTTTTAGCCAGGTCTTATATCTTAAATTAACCCATTTCTATTATTTTATATTTTACCATGAGGCTCATGGTTTACCAGCAAGGTTCCGGGTGGCAGCTCTCATCTTTCTCCTCTGGCAGCTACATGGCATCCCTCTGACTCCACCTACTCTCTCTATAAATCTTTTCCACCCTGGCTATATTCTCTTAACCATTGGCCAAAAGCAGCTTCTTTATTAACAATGGCAATAAAACATATTCACAGCATACAGAGGGGAATTCCACATCAAGAGGTGTCAAGTTAACAACCAAGATTAGGCATCTTGTATGGTCTCTTAGTTGGAGGTCTGGGTTCAAGATCCAATTTATAGTTCAATATTAGATACATCTGAAAAATAATTCATTCATTCAGTGTGTGTATGTGCAGAAATGTGTACGTGTGAGCATTTGTGTTTGTGTGTGTGTGTGTAGATCTGTGGACAACATTTCAGAGTCAGTTCTCACGTTCACATTCAAGCAGGGTCTCTCATTTGTGCTGCTTGTACTGTTATCCTATAGACTTCAGGCTAGCTGACCCAAGACCTTCCAAGCTTCTTGTAAATTCTTGTCCTGCCTTTCATCTTCAGATTATAGATGTGTGCTAATATATATTTTTCTTTTAAATGTTTCTGAGGATGGGATTTGAGTTGTTTAACCTGTACACCAAGCAATTTTTCCTATTAACTTATCTTCTAGTGCCTTGGTTTTAAAGTTGTTGCTTAGTTTATTAAGAAAATTATCATTCCCATTCTGTAGGCTGTCATTTTGTCTTGTTGACTATGTCCTTTGCTTTACAGAAGCTTTTCAGTTTCAGGAGGTCCCATTTATTAATTATTTCTCTCAGTGTCTGTGCTACTGGGGTCATATTTAGGAAGTGGTCACCTGTGGCAATAAGTTCAAATGTACTTCCCACTTTCTCTTCTATAAGATTAAGTGTGGCTGGCATTTTGTTGAGGTCTTTGATCCATTTGGACTTGAGTTTTGTGCATGGTGATAAATATG
>LOJH01056925.1:0-11630 GCA_001685095.1 Ellobius talpinus | reverse complement strand
TATATATATATATATATATCCCTTTCAGCCTGGCTTTACTATGTTAAGTTATTGGCTGAAAGCAACTTTTTTATTAACCAATGACAATAAAACATAGTCACAGCATACATCACCTCCCACATCAAGTATATTTTATTTTGCTATATTTTATTATTCATTTCTAAGAAGGCTGTTCTTACCTAATAAAGATTTGGAGTGGATACAGTTGAGAAGGGAAGTGTGAGAAAATGGAACAGTAAAGGGAAGAGAAATTGTAATCAGAATATATTATGTGAGAAAAGAATATTTTCCATGAAAGGAAAAAGAATAATGTTATTTACAAAGATTATATTGAATAATTTTATAATATATTGTTTACTGAAATGCATCAACATAAAAATGGAAATTTCAGGCAGTGTTGAACAGGAAAAACTGAAGGACAAACCACACACATGCTGTTCCTTGGTTTCCAATGGAGTCTCAACATAAAGGAAAATTCTGCAAGCTGGAAGTGTGGTTGGTACACTCGACAAGGCAGGCAGGTTTCTCACTGCACTGCACACGATAGGGCCATGGCTTTCTCCCTCACCCATCCAGGACTGAACAGGTATGGGCTTTGTTGCCATCTCCAACAGTGCTAGCCCACAAAAGACCACAATTCAAATTGTAAAGTGTATTTTCTGATTAATGCTATTGATGTTGCGCCATCATAAAAAAATGCAAGTCACAACCTAATCTGAGAATGACTTCTTCTAATACTTACATGAGCAAATACAGTAAAAAAGAAAGTCCTAGAACATATCCTAAAATTAATACAAATTGTTACATGCAGCATATGGATAATGGAGAGATGTAGATGAAATACAGAGTTTATGAATGAGTTTGTACTAGTTTCATAGCTGTTGTTATGATGAAATACCCTTACAAAAGCATCTTTAAGGGAGAAATTGTTTGTTCAGTTTACAATTTCGTATTACTGTCTATCACTGTGGAGTGATCAAGGCAGGAGCTTGGAGGATCTAGTCACATCTACATTCAAAAACATTGAGAAATGAACACATAAATGATTCTTGATCAGCTGTATTTTTTCATTCATATAATTCAGGGCCCAGTGTGGAAAACTGCCAACATTCAGTATGGGTTTTTCCACCCCAATTAACACAGCTATTAAAAGTTCCTCAAAGGCATGCCTTGATGCCAACCTAACCTAGGTGTCACTAACTGAGACCCTCTTCCCAGGGGGTTCTACCTTGTGTCAGTTTGATAACTAAGAGTCACCATCAGAGGCCCCTTGCTCATATCTCTTACTTAGAAACAGCATTAATACTTTACATGCCATCTATATTAAAACTGAAAAAGTTTCACAACTGAAAAGTATAGCAAAATTGAAAACAAAATAAACCCATTTCCACTTGACAGTATTGAGTGACACCCCCCCAGCCAAGGGAAGTATGTAGCAAGGCAATGGAAAACAGGGCCCTCTTAGACTAGTCTGGAATTATCACAGCTAATGTGGGTATGGGCATGAGCACCACTGTTTTAAAGCAAAGTGAAAGAGATGGAATGGACTGATCAATAGTCTGTCATGGAGGGAGTAGTAGGTGGAATGAAATCTATCTATCGATGCCCCTTCCCTGAAGCTAAACACTGTGAAAGTTTTGGTACATTGAGCCTGGCCAATAGTGAAGGGACATGTGATTGTAGATGTGCCCCTTCCATCCCTATAAATATCTATGTCGCTGGCATGGGGACATACAGAATTTCACATATGCATTATGGCTACAGATAGAGCTAATGAATACTGGGTAACATAATGATTAGGAAATAGACAAAGATCCCTTGTAGATGCAGCTTTATTCACTACTTACATACTGTGCAAGTATGTAAGTGAGGTCTTTCACTCACTCACTCACTCACTCCCTCCCTCACTCACTCACTCACACAGACTCAAGAGCAACTCTCTGTCCCAATAGCCAGCTCACTGGAATTAACCCATGTTGTACAAGGGAGTTTCTAAGCAGAAATGCATGTACTATAGCATAGACTGAATAAGTCTGAGAAACGAAGGCAAAAAGTTTCCACAAAGAGTTGTCTTACTCGTTGACTGATGACTGTCATTCTCATACAGCCAGAATGCTTCTCAGCGTTATTTGTGCAAAGTGTTTTACGTGTTCTTGGAAGTAAGATCATTCTGTGAGAGGCCAGCCACCCAGAGCACTAACCATCAATAAAGTCTGAAAGTGGCTTCCCCAGGGGAATTAGTGGTATCTTCTTTACTTTCCACTCAAGCAAGAAGATGGCAGCAGCATAAGAGATGCACTGAAGATGGTTAACTCCAAGGTGTCTCTGTTCTGAGTTCCTGCTGCGGCAGACACCCTACTTCCCAACATCAGCCCCAGCCAGATTAGCTGTGCTCAGAGTCAAGGACAGGCATGAAAGGAGGAAGCTACAAATAATTGCTTTTATTTCAACTCATTGAAGAGATGAAATGCAGGGCAGCTAAGATAATGCACATGCATCAAGGAAGGATCATTTCCTTGTGATAAAGTGTGAATGGGTGGAGATAAAACAGGAGAGCAAACCTGTCTGTCTGCAAATAGGTCATAAGTATGAAAGAATTCCAATGGAAGAGCAGAAAATTCACCTTTTATAGTAGAAGGGTTCTCTAAAACATCTGCAATACCATGGCTTTTGCAGGACAACACAGAACCATACAGATCGCCTTTCTTTATTCTCACCATAAATTAGTCCTTTCTAGCTGCCATTCAGCAGGCACTCTCAGAATGTATTCAACGCTAAAGGCCAAGTGTTTAAGCTGCCCAGCATGGATTTCACTGTTCTTTAGATATTAACACAGTGGAAGTTATTTTTTCCTTGATTCAAATAAAGTGAAGGAAAAAAAAGGAGGGCATCCCAAAATCTGTCAATGTAAATGGGTCTACTCTGTAGTTATAACTGCTTCAAGCATTTGATGGCTTAGTAAGGAAATTGCACAGCCTCACATCAATACAACCTCCAGAGAAAATCTAATAGGCAAGTCCTCTTGCCAGACCAAGACAGCAATGAGTATTAAGACAGAATAAATTTAGCTATTGTGTTACCAAACACCCACCATGGAAACAAGATAAGTTCATCATTTTTTGAAAGGCTTAATCTGAAGATAATTGTTTGAGTAAGACTTTATATAACTTAAATAGTGTCATATAAACGGAGTGGTTCTAGATCAAATCCCTATGCAAAGTACTAAATCAAAACTACAGCTTCTTTCACTGTTTAAAAGCAAAGGGGATAAAGCTGCATCTCTGTAGCATTCCATGTCTCTTTACCATCCATGAGAAACTTTTGTTCTTACATACTATTGGTTTTGCTGGGTTTTTTTTCTCAACCAAGTATCTGAAGGTCATCACAGAAGCAGATAGACAAGTTTTTCATCTAAGGAACAGTAAATTTGGGCAACAGAATGAAAAAGCACTTCTGAACATCCTCAGCACTCAACTGAGTTAAGCATCTGACATGATATTGAGTCGTTATCCACATACAGACTCTCCACCAGTTAAATATGACTTGTAAAGACTTCTATTATAAAAGTGAAGACACAAAATCCTTAGATCCGTGGGTTCTGTGCTGATTTTACCTTGAATTTGCATTGTGACAGTGAGGTTGGGAATCATGACACAGCTGTATTAGCAAACCTCTAAGATCTCCTCTCTTTCTGAGTTTTCCACAACATTTATGTTTCCTTACAAACTGTTGATAGTTAAGTGCTGATTCACTTTCTGGGAATTTAGTGGTGGGCGGTGTACATGTTCCTGAAGCACGGGAATGACTCAGCTTTGTGATGAACCCTGTGTTAGGACATACACTGTGGCAGCTAATCCCAACAAGAAGATTGTGGAACACTAAGAAGGGTTTGCAAGCCCAACTGGGAAGGGAGTGAAAGTCAGGAACAAGATTCGAATGCAAACATTTCCAACGTCTATGTGATTGCCTCAGTACGAAGCTCTAACGTACATTAATATTCCACTGAAAAAGTGAAAATGCGGTGGATGCTGCTTTTGTTATTTCACTTTATGTCAAAGGAGAAGGTCAAGTTTGACAGTTGTTTAAAGTTTCAAGTTCCTTTAAGACAACGCCTTGAATCAGCAGAGCCCTTGGTAGAAACTCATGTGAGAATTTTCAATAAATGCTAATAGAATGAATAATGCATCCATTGCCTTAGAAGTACAAGATAAATTAATGACTTAAAAGGTATCTAAAAATAAATGAGTCCTTCAATGACATATATTTGAACTTAATCTCTAATGAAATCATACAATGTAAATGTTCACTTGCTATTATCGGTAGTGTTTCAAAATATATTCTTCCATGGAGAAAAAAATTTAAAGAATATCATTTAACTATTTTCGTTTTTTGGATTCAGAATATTTCTGTATGACCCAAGTCATCATCCTCCTTCCTCAACCTTCTTGGTTATATAATTCTACAGGTATCCTCTACATGTATTCTACAGGCATTCTCCACCATGTCCCACAATGGGATTATACAACAGAAAATTATAAGCTTTATACATTATGATTTAAATGTCATAACACTATAGAGTAATAGGATATGCACAAGCAGGGGCGGCCAAAGTTACCACTGGAATGAAAATAGCAGTAGTTCAATAGAGAAGCCTATGTTGGACAAGTGAAGCGTATTCAGAGACACTGCATCCAGAGACAATGGCCATCACTTAATTCAGATATGTGTCTTCTATGTGAACCGCTGAGCTGCTCAACAAATAGGAATCAGTAATGTGCTACAGGCCTCAATAGGCCATTTTCTTACTACGTTAATCTTTACTGAAAGACACATGTATTTAAGTTCATTTAAAATGATCAGTTTGTGGTGCAAGTGGTGTCTCAGCACTTAGGAGTGATTGCTGCTCCTCCAGATGCCCAGAGTTTTGCTCCCAGCTCTTCCACCTCTCAGAGGTGTGATACCATCCTCTGGCCTCTGCAGGTTTGACACCATCACCCCCAAACATATCATACACTCATCCAAACACAAGCACTTATTCATAAACAAAAATAAAATAAAGTTTAAAAGATTGCAAATAAATAAAAAAGAAATTACCACTTTCTGGTTTTCAAATTTTCTTTAATTTCAAAAATGTATTTTATGTGTGTGAAAGCTTAGCCTGCACATTTGTATGCGAATGCCCATGTGCATAGTGCCTGAGGAGGTCCGACTAGAGCATCAGACACCCTGGGACTGCAGCCATGTATGTAACTATATGTTGTTGGAATCCAAACTTGGGTTCTCTGCCTGACAACAAGTGCTCTTAACTGCTATGCCACCTCTCCAGCTCCCCAGCTACCAATTTCTGCTTCATAATGATTAAGGTTAAATCACTATTTAGGCAAGAGGTTTGAAGGTAATACACAGAAAAAGAACTTTGATTTATATTTTTAAAAACTCAAATATCAGTTTTAAGCTGTCTTTCCATTATCATGCAAAACCAAAGTACCATTACATGGCAATGCTGCTCTGGGAAAACTCAGCCACACAATAGAGTTCTTCCCATTTTAGATCATTGCTCATTTCATTTCCTGTGGCCATTACAGAGCTGATTCAGAGTGAAGGTTATGCTCAAATTATTCTTGTCCAAGAAAACACAAATACTAAGAAATGTATTAAAGCATAAAGAATATTTGTAACTAATTAAGATACGAGGAATACTATTTCTATTAAATATGACTGGAACAAAAAATTTAAAGCAACATTAAGAACAGTAAACAGATAGGCACTCTTCAAATTTAAAAATAAGCTACCAAAAAAGAGCAAAAATTAATAGAAAAATCAGAATCAGGATTTAAGGGAATCTTCCACAATTATAATGAAAAGATAGACTATCAGAGGGCTGAAAAGACAAAAACAAAGCAAGCAAGCCCCTAGTGAAAGTTGGGAGATCTCATGAAGATGTTCAAAGCTAATAGATGTTCAAAATAGTGCCCCCAAATAATCCCACAGCAAGATAGAAACCTACCTGTGAAATTCTAGACCAAAAGAAGGTCTTCCAGGGGAAAAAAATAAGACTTTAAAAGAAATGAGTGTAACAGAATTAGCGCCAGGCCTTAGAGCACCTCAGCATCAGGAGGGTCAACACGAGGGAAAATGAATAAGGAAAGTGTCACGCTGCATCCTGTTCAACAGTCTGTTAGCCAACTATCCAAAGCACACTCATCAAAGCTTCCGGAAGAGATGCTGTGAGAAACTTAACCAATTATACAATCCTCTTGTGGAAGCTACATGCGTTTGTAAAGGAAATAAACAATGGGGAAAGCCTAACGGAATGCACCCCCAGGATGCAGAACAGAGGTTCCCTGGGAAAACCCACAGGTATCCCTAAGTGAACGAAGTGGGGCCACAGCATGCCGGTTCCCTTTCATCCTGACTGGGGTCTTCACGATTGTTAGCCACAGAAGAGACCCAGTTGACTCAATCAATACCTGCTTCAAGTTTAAGTATGTTGAAGCCATATTTAGAGTATTATATGAGCATGTAACTGGGAGATAGTTCATTCATTAAATCATTGATATTCACTATTGAGGTGGCTTCTCCCTCTGTAGCTTCAGGTAACACTCAAACAGTTATTTCCTGACCTCAGCTTCCCCAGTGTGGGAATTAAAAGAGTACACCAGCCTACAAAGTTTGGGTTCATGTTAAGCTCATAGGATACAAATTTTCTTTTTAGCTAGAAAATTTGCCCCAGAAAAAGATAAAAACTTGTATAACAGAATAAAACAAGGACATTTCCTAACTTAAATGTAAGCAGTAGATGCAAATAGAACATTTATCTAATCCAAATTAAGACACAGGAGTAGAAGGATGGGAGACGGGCGGTTAGTGATATTTGACCTGAAAGTATGTGGCCATGTGGAAAGATATTTGTGACTACAAAATTTAACAACAGCAAAAGGAAAACAACGATTGTTTGTTTTTCGTGCAGGGACAATGATAAGAGGATCCTAAGGAGCGCACGCACCCACAGTTTTCAGGAGCAGTGTCTGCGCCCCCATCACACATGTTCACATGTTACAGCAGATGCTATGCTCCTGAGACTTACTATTTCCTCTTCCTCTGATACAACATGGCTGTGGAGGAATGATCGATCAGCAAAGAATCAATTTTCAACCGACTAAAGCACACTGTGAGTGTCAATTGCTGTCTTCAGACTCCTTCTTGAAGAGACATTTGTCACCAAAACCTGATTTGTTTTTATCAATTTGAATGTATTCAAATTATTATAGTTTTATTTCCAAGAGGAGATAAAAGTCTGCTTTTTACTATGGTAGCTACCTTTAATGTAGGTTTAAGATTCAATTTTTAGAACCATAATTGTTACTTAACAGCTGATAACTAATTAGGAGGTTATTACACTATGGATGGGAAGATGCAGCAAACATCTCTGCAGAAGGATCTTCTCTTGCTCTCATGAGCAAGAGAGGATCATGGCATCTGTCTTCTTCATGGAGCTCTCCAGCTCTGGAGAGATCCCAGAATATAAGTTTACATTAACAATTTAACAATTACCTATATATTTTCTTTTCTAATTTTTTAAATTTCATTTTCGTTACTTTAAGTGTAATGAATAAATAAAGTGTATTTACTTATAATGTGCATGTACATGCTTCCATGTGTCAGAGTACCTACCTGTGACACAATGCATGTGTGACAGTCAGAGACTACGGAAGAAGTCTGTTTTCTCCTCCCACCATGAAGGTCATGGAGATTGGATTCAGGTACACAAGGGTAGCAACAAGTACCTACACCTGCTGAGCCAAACCTTATGCATATATTTTCTTTCCCCTTGTTCCTCTCCTTTCTCATGCTTCAGGCTTCTCTCTTGTTACATAGTTATGCCTAATTTGTGTTCCTACCAAGTGGGATGGCAGCAGATCAACATCAATATTGAATTGGAAAATGATGCTAATACATTTGTCTACCAACAAATTATACAAGATGCACATACACACACACACACACACACACACACACTTTGCTTAAAAGCAGTGTGGTAAGCTACTGTGAAGTTGGATTCCAAAGGTCATCTACTTGGTTTCAGTACCCAGCTCCAGCTCCACCATGCTCTTCTCTTTGTTCTATACTTTCCAGATTCTTTAGTTGAGATTATTATAGTCTCTCCAAAAGTTGCTATGAGCATGAAATAATGTGATGTACTAAGTTCTTGGAGTCACGTCGAAAGCGCAGGCTGAAACACATTAACATTGGTTTATTGCTGGCCTCAAGAAATAGCATTGGTCACTATATTCCTAGAGCAAAAGGAGATGAGCAAGGTTTATAAAGAGTATAGAATAAAATAGTTCTTTGTTGCGGAGGAAAGGTGCTGTATAAGAAAGCACAGGTTTGGCTATTTTTATAATATTAAGCTCCTAGCTCATTCATATTCTAGAAATCACAAGAATTCATATATATCTGTTTGCTTAGTGAATAAGTTTATAATGATGGTCTATTAAGCCCTTACCTTAAAATATTTTAAATATATATTTTTCCTGCTCTTAACTTTCATAATTTAGTTTTTATAGTGTAGAATATAAATATTTTGGAAATAACTACTACAGAAAGATATGATAATATAAAAGACGACACAAAGTTAGCATGCCAATCGGTATGTCTTGGGCTGTTAAGATAAGTGGCCAGTATACTCTCAGAATCATTTAGGAAATCTCATTTGGTCTTTTCTTTCTGGACTTTCCCGGAGAAGCTTTTGGGATAGTTGTAGACAGCTGTGTGCCATTTAAGTACCTTCAAGCTTTCCCCACTGGCTATAGGAAATGGATGTTTCTTGCGCAACCTCATATCCAAAACAGTGCAAAGTGACACACAGTTTCTGCTGAGCACAAAATGATGATTTTCTTGAGTTTTCGAGCAACACCCCAGAGTATTTGCCTCCTTTTCAATCTGACCTGTGCTGCCCACACTAGTCAATGTTGCTATTACTCTGTTTCCACTGCTCCCCAGCCCTCTCCATGAGAACTGACCTTTGTCTTTCCAATGTCCAGCAACAATATTTTACTTTTTAAATCATAGGTCATGTATCCACAAGGCTGACATTTCCCCCCTAGGAACAACAACAACAAAAAAACCCTCATATTCATAATACTCTGGCGTTATTTTGAAGCTATGCTTTAATTCTTTTCATAGCCTGTTACACATTATCTGGGCTTTCCTACGTTATATGATAGGTCTGGGGAGGACAGACTCACTGCTCATAATTGCTTTCTTAAAAGATCACTCATGAAATTTACTCAAGTACCAAGGGTATAAATAATGTTTAATAATTACTAAATTGATTGAACTATATTGACCATGGAAGTAGTCACTCATATCTTTTGTCTTAAAACTAGACACTGAGATTAATTTTCAGATTTTTTTCCATTCTACGAAACAAGCATAATCGACTTTTTCCAGGAAATGCTTAGAAAATGTAATTGGGTGAGCGTGAAATCAACCCCACCCCTCCCCACGCAAGCTTATGTATTAGAACATTTTATCCCCTGCGGGTGATGTCACTTTGGAGAGCACATACCCAGTCTTAAAACTGCTGAGTTCTATCATAGTTCTAGTTTTTATCTTTTGAAACACATTACAGTTCCTCAAAATAAACACATGCAAAAATGCTAAAAGTGGTCTATATTCTTCTTATGCCACCATGTCAATGGCTTCTTCTACATTTCCCTGTTTATAAGAATTCCTGTGGTAACTTTCGACCCTCCCCCATCTAGTATAAACTTTCTAACTGAAGTTCATCACCTCAAATCTTAATTACATATACATCTTTAACACTCTTTGTCATATAGGCTACCAAACATCCAGATTCTTGAGTTTGAGTTACTTTTGACCAGACACTATTTGATTCACCGCAGCTTGTATTAAGGTTTAGGAAAATTTAAGCAAGGCAAGCAGTTAAGTGGCATAAATAAAACATAGCTAATTCTCAGGCACTGAAGTACCTCACTGAATCAATCCTATTTTACATATGCATTCTGTCACCCATACAGAGGAACTGGTGTTCTCTATGTAAGGTATACAAATTACTTTCTCAGTAAGTGATGAACACTTAGGTTATTAATCAACTGCATTTTATGATCATTAAGTCCAATCATTAAGTGATCCACATGATATTCTACAGGGAAACTTGCTTCATAAATCCATATATTAGATTTGCTCACAATAAGCAAGCAACCATGCCTTCACAAGAGCATCGCACTGCTGAGTACTTCCTGGCCATTATCATTAGTCTATTTATCAGGAGACACATCATTATCAACATGTTTACAAGTCAAGTTGATCTGATTATGTGTATTATTTCCTTGGGAAACTCACTTTGTAATGGGAAGGAAATAGATAACACGCCAGCTGCTGTACATGCTTTCCCTATAGTCACCGAGGAGAGTCGGATGCCGGAAAGGACACAATCAAGCAAAGTTGCATTTGAAGAGCTCCAGGCGTTAGAGGACATTTTTAGTAAATTGATGATAGAAGTAAGCGCTCTGTGTTCTGCTAAATAAAGGGTATTTAATAGTGAGGTACATGGGGAGTCATGGAAAGGTCATTTAGTTCGATAGCACTAGGAAGTCAAGCTTGTGAGGAAATAGAGAAGGCACACAAGCAAAATCCTTCTGGGAAGACAGAGGAGATGTGACTAGTGATATCCAAAGAAGATGCAGAGCACAGAAATAAAGGAAAGGAGGAAACAGAATATGCGTTAAAGTGCAACCTTTCATAATCAATGAAGGGTGAATGTGCCAGATATTCTGCATTAATAAGAAAAACGTGGAAGAATAAATAGAAACTTGGAAGAAGGATCAAGAAATCATGTTATTCATGGCAGAATATGTCACAGAGACACATGTATAGAAGTTATGATATCACTGAACCAGGAACTCATGCATAGAGTGGGTTAGAAGAGAGTTCAAGCTTCAAAAATTGTCACTTGATGTTAATCTAGCCTCATGCGTAAGGGTCAGCCACTACAAAAGAGAAAGCAAGCAAGCATGCACTCACAAGCACACACACACACACACACACACACACACACTACACAAGAGAGGGAGAGACTGAGAGACAGAGAATAACCAAAAGAGAGTTCAATTATCTTTAAATTTAATTATAGTTCACTAAAAAAAGCCCTCACATTTTCTGTGTACCATAAGAAATTGAGCAATGAAAATCCACCATCTATCCTAGGAATTTCTGGGGTAGAAGTAGTTACTTGAGTCTAGGCCTGGATGTCACTGGCTGCAGGAGGCCTTCTAAACGATGCAACAGTTCAGTTTTTAGAGTGGGGTCTCATAGAGATTTTAGAATCAGTTTACAACGTGACTCTAATTTTTGTCACACAGTGAAAAGTACTTGATAGATTTTAGCTATTATCATTTATTTTTAATTATGAAATATTAGCACTGTTGGAACACTATTATTACTTTGAAAGATCATAATTCACTTACAGAAAATATTATCTTTAAAACCAGCCACATAACTTATGCCCAATAAGAACAGCTCTAACAATCGCTTTCCCACCATTAACACATTTTTGAAAATAGGAAGAATATACATATGCAAGAATAATTGTTCCAGTGGTTCTT
>LOJH01056919.1:302-11932 GCA_001685095.1 Ellobius talpinus | reverse complement strand
AAAAGAAAATGATGCTATGTTATCACGTGAGAGGGAAAAATGACGGAATACGTTAGGACAAATGACGTCCTATTGACCTCAGAACACGACAAGCTAAGGTTAGCTCACTGCTGCTTAGCTAACAGGTACTGAGAGTCAGTGAAGTGCTTAATAAATAGACAAGGCTTATTTGTAATTAGCACATTGATTGTTGACATATAAGGGAGCGCCTCTAAAGCGCTGGAGGGGAGCTGAAAATGGCTTGTTGGCCTTTGTTTCGAAGACCCCCTCACAGGCCATTTATTTCAATACAGTCGGCACTGTTTTCTAGCCATGGCCTTTGCTGGACTGGGAAACATCAACCAAACATTCCAAGTTAGTATGGTTAAATAAGGATCTTTGTTCCCAGTAAAATGTCACCAAAGACGCCTTTCAAGAAGTTCGCCTGACTGACCAGCCATTGCAAAGATGCAATGCTGAGGGACAGAGTCCAGTTTCACATGGGCCCAGAGCAGTGTTGACCCTACCCCACCCACCACAGCCCCATCTCAAGAGAAACAACCACATCTCACCAGCTTTGTGCAAAGGCTTCTTCTCTTTGGGTCAAAGCTGACTGTTTTAGTTACTTAGCTACTTTTTTATAGTTATAAAGAGAAACCATGACCTATACAACTTATAGGAAAAAGGGTTTATTGGGGCTCACGTCCCAGAGGGTTAGAGTCCATGCCCACCATGGTGGGCAGCTTGGCAGCAGGCAGGCATGGTACTGGAGCATTAGCTGAGAGCTTCCATCCTTTTTCCCAAGGAGGAGGCAGAGAGAGGTAACTGGGGACGGCATGGGCTTTTGAACCCAGTGATACACCTCCTCCAATAAGGCCACACCTCCTAATCCTTCCCAAACAGTTCTACCAAGTGAGGACCAAGCATTCAAATCCAAGAGTGTACGGGAGCTGTTCTCTCTTCAAACCACCTCACTGATGGAACCAGATGAGGCAACTGATGGGAAAGGTCTGTGGTCTCAGTGAGGTAGAAAGCGCTGGAGAGAGCAATGTGGTCCTTCAGCTTCTGAGATGCACTGGAGACAGAATCAGATGCAAGCAGTGCTGAGAGCAGAGCTTACAGGTCACTGAAGAGCCAAGGGAAGGATGAGGGAGTCACAAGGGCCAGCACTCATAGACCTTGCTGTGAGGAAACAGAGACGATGGGAGGGAAAGAGAAGGGGAGGGAACAAGAGGGAGGGGAGGACAGAGGGAGACCCGGTGGATGGAGACACGCTAGGACAGAGGAGGGGCAGTTCGATCCTAGACACTCTCTTTTGCCTTTCTCTACTCTGGCTCAGCCCATAATCCTCCTTCAGAGGGAACAGCTCTGTCCTTTGAGCTGAGCTAAGCTGAACATGTCCTTGCTGCTTCTTGGAAACCTGCTAATGCACCCGAACCATCCTAAAAAGAGCATGGGGCAGGCCTGGAGGGTTGTACATGTGGCAGGATGGAGACACGTGCAACCCTGGGAAATCTGCCTTCCGAGACAGGCAAATCTCCTTAAATGTCTCTAGACTTTGAATGAGACAGAACACAAAAGTCCCCAGCCTCCCAGCCCCTACATCCTCAGCTGACAGTCATGGGACATCTTGACCCAACACCAGTGACAGGGCAAGACGTGTCACACTCCTGTAGCATTCTCTGTCAGGACAGCTCACCTTGTCGCGTATTTATGTAATCCAATTGGTCAGTCAGACTTCATGTGTAATGAACGATTGCAGTCACAGATGGTGCTTGGCCAGCAGGGCCTTTTCCACTTCCTGAGGTCAGCCTAGAGCTGTGTCTGCAAACAGGATCAGCAGGGAGGAGGAAACCTGAGGAGGACGCGCTCATGTGTGAACAAGTGTGCAGTGAGCGTGTGAACACAGGCATGCTAGTGTGCATGTGTAAACACAAGTGAATACATAAGCCTGAGTGTGAAAAATGTGTGTGTCAGTGGTTAGCTGTGTGTGCAGATGTATTAGTACATCTGAACTCATCGCGTTCAAATCATGTACTGGACAAATATGTATGTGACTTTTATATGCTAATGTATGCCTGGGTGTACACTCATGAGTATATCAGAATGTATGTGACTGTGTGTGTTGAGTGGACGGGACAAGAGCAAATTGAAAAGCAGAGCCTGGGAACTTCAGGGCTGTGAGACTGACTTCCCTCAGCTGGAGATCCAGGCTCCTGTGAGAGCAAGCCCTTTTCTGACTGTTACAGAGATGTAGCTCCCCATCAGAATGCAGAGCTGCTAGCCACTATGGCCTCCATCCTTCACCCAAAAGGAGGGCCAGGAAGCCCACCACTCAAGTGCCTGTATTTTCTACACCACCACTAGTCAAAACGAAGCCACAGGAGCCCTCCACCCCTGACTCGAAAGCATGCCCTGCTAGGAGACCTCGGTTTCCACAGGGAAAGACTCTCAAGGATTGGAAGGCCAAAGCAGAGCATTTCTGCTAAATGTCAGGAAAAATACACCAGGCCACGGCTGCTGTTTTCCAAACCTGTTTGCTCCCCCTCCTCTCTGTACCGACACAGAAAGCACTACTCTCTGTCTGCAGCGAAAATAAAGCCTAAGGCACATAGTAATTTTCTGCTTGTTGAATCTTGTGCCTGGTTTGTTTCAATAAAGCCGGGTTTCTGCGGCATCACCTGGCCAATCTATTGAGCCGGCACTTCTAAGAGAGTGGAGCCGCGTGTAACACAAGATCACCACTTTGCCAGCTACTCAGTGTCACGGGCGACATACTGCTGTTGGCGTCCACTCAATTAGAAGGCATTAATCATCTCTTTACCGCTTTCCTCGGGTGCTGCCACCCCCTCCCTCAGTGAGACACTGCATTCGCCAACTTCTGCAATGCAACCATCCACATGGCAACCACAAAACCACATCTTTTTATTTATTTATTATTTTCTTGAACTGATATTCTATTAATGCTTACAAGTTTATTAGTTCTGACTCATAACAGTCCATCAGCTCTAAGTGCAATAAATGATGCTTGGAAATTAATACCCACATCTCAGCAAAGGAGGATTTTTTACATATTAAATTATCCTTAAGGTTATAAATAAATAACACGTGAAATAGATTTAAGCAATAAACATACATTTGGCAAACAATCTTCAGCAAGTTTAATATTCTGCAAGCTAGAGCTATTTCGGCAATATCTTGTTAATAGGCTCTCCTTTCCCCGTCTTGCTTTTCCTCCCTGGTAAAATCATAAATCCATCATATCAAATATTGGAGCTCTTCTTTTCTCAGAAAAAAAAATAGGGCTTCTTGTAATGCTTCTGCTCAATGCTTCATCTTCCCCATACTGTGTTTTATTTATTTATTTCTGACTTTTGTTCTTGTTGAGTGACTTTGGGCTTTTGTTCTTAAATTTTAAATATTTTTAGTTTTATACTTTCAATTACTTAGTGTTTTCTCGCCTTCTTCAAGTATGTTTCACAAATAAAACTGCATGTGTATTCAAGGTGTGAAGCGTGATGTTTGATACATGTATACGTTCCTAAATGATTGTCACAATCAAGCTACTAAGCATATCAACGACTTCACACACTTGCCTCTGGTGCCTGTGGTGAGAACTCTTGAGGTCTACTCTCTTGGCTCTGGAGAGCTAGCTCAGAGCTAAGTGTTCTGCTCTTCCGGGAACCTGAGTTTGTTTCCCTGCATGCACAATGGTTTCCTCACAACTTCCTAGGGCTCTGACCCTCTAGCCTCTGAGGGCACCCACACCCAAGTACATACACATACACACACGCACACACACACATACACACATAATGCTTGTGCACATACACACGAGAGAGAGACAGAGATAGAGACAGACATATAGACAGACATACAGACAGAGAGGCAGGGAAACAGAGAGTCTAAAAATTAATGATAAATCTTTTAAAAAAATCCACTCTCTGGGCAATTTTTAAGTATACAGTAAGTATTATTGATTATACTTACCATGCTATACTTTAGATTTCAGAATTTACTTATCCTGTAAGTTGAAACTACACTCTTCCATTAACACCTCCTATTTTCCCAGCACCAGCTCCTGGAAATGACTATTCTACTGTCTGCTCCTGGAAGTGCGTATTTTAGATTCCCTGTGCAAGGGAGATCATGAAGTGTCTGTCTTTCTGTGTCTAGTTTATTTAGCTCACATCATTGTCCTCTGGCTTTGTCTGTGTTATTGCAAATGAATGAATCGTGCGTGTGTGCATGCATGTGTGTGCGTGTGTGTGTGTCTGCGCAGGTGTGTGTGTGTGCGCGCGCTACATAACTTTGTAGACAATTAGACTGATTCCATTTCTTGACTGTTGTGAGCAAGGCTGCAATGAACACGGAGGGACAGACATCTCTTTGAGATACAGACTTTGTGTCCTTTGGGATATACACCCTAAAGTAGGATGGCTGAGTTGTGTCAAAGCTGTTTTTCTTTGAGGACCCTCCACATGGTTATCCATAATGGCTGTACTAATTTACACTCCCATCAATGTCACTTTAAAAAAATCTAATTCTGAAAGTTTTCTGAGAGATCTTTGTTCCCACTTCCTCTTCTTTCTCTCCTTATCTATCAATGAACCCACTTCACCAGTTTTTAAAAAGGCACTTCTCAAGGGAGTCTTATTTAAATCTTGAGTTCAGAAGTTTTTAAAATACTAAAAACATTAGAAAATTGTATTGCGTGTGGAAGGCCAGAGGCTGGTTCAGGACCCAGGAAGCTTGTTAGTTTGTTTGTTTGGCTGTATTATGAAAGGAGGGAGAGAGCAGTTTCTACCAGATATCAAAGAACTGTATGACAATTTTACCCAAAATAAATCAGAAAAAAACCCTGTTTATTATGCTTTTGCTTTTCTGATGGAAACAAGAAAGGCAGAGTGTACAGTCTCGCTTGTTAAGCTATATTTCCTATTAAATAAATTCTCTAAAAGATACACTCAAAAGTTTATGGTGAGATTCTTTTTTCAGTACTGAATTAAATCTGTGTAATTTCATCAAATTTAGCCCTCATGAAAATGCAATTATCGCACCCTTGTTTCATACAACTAAATACTTTATTCATTATTAACCTCACTCATAGACTTAATGTCCAATAAGGAAACGCCACAAGATTCATGTCAGTGGCAATTTAAAGTGAATTGGGGGTTAACGATGAAGGTCTGATCTACTCTAGTCTGATATAAATAAATAACACACAGGCAATAGACTTAAGTGATAAACATATACTCAGGTCATGAGATCCATCAAGGGGGCATTTCTATTACTTAACATCACAGACAACCAAAGCTGGGACTCAGATTTTCACCCACCCCTCCCTCTTGTCTCTGGTCCCATCTTAATGTTTCTGTGCACAGGCGTGCTTTCTACTTACAACTGCAGAGAGCTGGTTCCATAAATTATATTACAACTGCCTGTCTACACACTAACTTACAAATGGCACAAGTCACACAGACCAAGATGCACAGCTGTCCGATCCCTGTCCCTGCTGGATTACGGGATTGGAGAGATGAATACTGGTTTAGAATACCACAAACCCAGAGCCCTGTGTTTCTCCTAGTGGCAACATGCATGTGCTCATATCCCTGGCATGTCTGGTAACAATAGGGCTGAGTGTAGCCACAGCACCAAAGGATCTCCAAATACAATGATATGCCCTTAAGAGATGACAGTGAACATTTAGAGACACCCTTAGTTTCAGGGTAGGGGACTGGGCAGGAACTGCAGGTCTGGAGCCTCAATAGGAAGAAACTGTCTTACTGGCCGGGTGATGGTGGCACACGCCTTTAATCCCAGCACTCTGGAGGCAGAGGCAGGCGGATCTCTATGAGTTTGAAGCCAGCATGGTCTACAAGAGTTAGTCCCAGGCCAGGCACCAAAGCTACAGAGAAACCCTGTCTTGAAAAACCAAAAATAAAATAAAAAGGAAAGAAAAAAATTGTCTTACAAGTGGGGTACATCTAATGGCCATGTATACAATATCGTTGGACACTAAGCTACAGCCATGATGTGATTTTTCTCATGATAATCAGGAAATATAATGGTGTTTGAATCCACATATCCATATTGGGTTAGGCGGGGACATGTGTACACACTTAGATTTCCAACACTGTTAGTAGACAAGGGCAAAGCCTGTCTCCTATACTGAGGGATTTCCAAGTACAGAAATTCATATGTATTCACCATAAAATAATGGCTTTTCCTTTTTCCTTAAGAGCTCCCCAAGGGCTTAAGATAAAAACATGAAACAAAAATGAAACCATCTTTTTCTTTTAAAAATTAAGATATATACTATATAGTTTAATGTGAAAATGATAAGACTAAATTTAATGGCCCGTATTATCCACAGTGTCTAGCCAACATACAAACATGTCTGGGTATATAAATCCAGTAAATATCATGATCTCTAAGTAACTCACTGGCTTACCAAACTAGGTGGAGTCGTCTCACTGGTCTCTTGTTGGTGCCCTATCTTAGGTGAACAGACACACTTGTTCAAATTTGTTCTTCCCAGGAAACATCAACAACACAATTATAAATTCCTGGATACAAAGACCCTGATATAGCTGAGTAAAGATATCTTACAAGGCTTTCTTTGTGTGTGTGTGTGTGTGTGTGTGTGTGTGTGTGTGTCTGTCTGTCTGTGTATGTGGGAGGCTTTTAGTAAGTATATATTTAAATGATTTATTTATCATTATAGTGTATATGTGGTGTGTGTGTGTAATGGAATTCATGTGGAGGTCAGAAAACTTGGTGGAACGCAGGTTGACAGGCTTGCACAAGTGCCTTTACCTGCTAAGCTATCTTGCTCTGAAATGTGCAGAGACTGGGAAATGGGAGCGCTAACAAGTATTTCTGGAGCAAACTTCATAGTCCGCTAGTGTTCCAATTTCCCAGTCTCTCCACACTGCTCCACTGCATCAGTTGGGTGGTTGGTAGCATCCTCACGATCCCCTCCATGGCTCCTTCTCCCCGTCCTTGCTTCCTTTCACTTGCCCAGAGAAGCAGTGCCACCTGAGTCCCTGAGGCTTGCTTCCTCCACACGTATTCCACCTTACTGTGCGGTACCGGGTTATACCTGAAGATTTACTAGCACCCCTCGAGTAAAGAATGGTTAGGGGGGCCCTCTCTCCTTGCCAGTTTCGTGACTTCAAACATGGCACTTGTTCTAAGTACTCTTCCTCGCCTATACAAGGATTACTGATTCAATTCTGGGGTGACTGCAGAGACAGTAGAACTGGCAACTCACCCAACCAGAAGAAGGCCTTAAGAAACCTCATCAGCTAGAGTTTATTTCAGATCAGGGTGCAAAGGGGTTCCAGTGTTTCTGAAAGCTGTGTTACTTATCTTAGAATCCTTATACATGTTTTCAAAGTTTGGCCTCCTTTTGGGGATCCACTTGTTTTCCCTGGGAACACTAGATATCTGAACGCCTTATCCCCCCCTGCTACTTATCCCCCCTCAAGAATACCAGGAGCCCACATCCTTCCCTCTGAGAGCACAATGCAGGTCAGACTCTATCTCACTCTGCATCAATACACAGAGAGGATATGGGAGATGTGGCTGCCAGGACTGACTTGTGTCAAGGATGATGACATATATCTGCAACTCCCGCCCTTGGAAGGCCAAGGCAGATGGGTTTGGAGTTCAAGGCCTGCCCGAGTCACACAGGGAGCCCCTGTCTTTAGCAAAAAAGAAAAAAAAAGAAAGAAAGAAAAAACAAAGTATTTATATTACTTAGGAATTGGTTCAATTCCTAGATTTTGTTACTAATGATATTGTTCTGCAATCTATGTTAAATATAGATCATGGGTGATGCTGATGAATGGGCTGAATCTCACATTTGGGTTGGTTCATTTGAAGCTCACACCATTATGAATCACAACGTTCTCCACCCGTACTATGTAGATTTGGTTTAGGGTTTCATTATGATGACTGATACTCTCCTAGTTTTCATAAAAAACATGCTGGCTTTTTAATTTTGCTTTCTATTTCTAGGTTAGCTGTACATTATTGACAACTTATGCCGTCCAGATTATGGGATTTGGCAATACGTTATATTTAGTCCATATCTGAGAATTTTCAGAGTGAATGATTTCCCCCCAGTCTTAGTTGCTATGTATGTGTTAGACCTTGATCTTCTCACAGAATTATGAAGATTTTTCAAAATGACCAACTGACCCATGAATACATATCGTAATTTTCTGAACAAAGTCATGGACAGGAAGAGGCAGGAGAGACAGGCTGAGGTTTAGGTACAAATCCCCCGATAGCACTTAAGTGTGTTTGCTAACCGCTCTCCCCCAGTGTCGGGCTATGACAGAATCCTGCACGGCTGATCCTAGGGCAGCAGCTGATCATCAGAATTGGTTTCTGCTGCTCTAATGGTACTGAAGTTGGTGGTGCCAGGGAGGATTCTGGGAGCAGAGAGGCCAAATTTCATCTCTGTATACATGCGTGTATGGATGCGAATGTATGACGGGTGTGTGTGTGTGTGTGTGTGTGTGTGTGTGTGTGTGTACTTTTAGAGGGGCTGATATATGCTAAACCCTGCTATGGGCTGTGAATCTCAGTCCCTAGACCTTTGGGTTGTACTACGTGTAACTGAATGAATTACCCAATATTCTTCACATTAGAAACCTTTAAAGCCGAAACAATGTAGAGATGTCACTCTATTCATGGTTGGCCAAGCACTATGAGATCTGGAAACCCATAGCCATGCTATGTCCAGGGCCTGAGGCAAAGGCTGCAGAGCACAGGTGCGGGGCTCTGCGGTTTCCAATCTTTGCTCTCCCGCTGACATGTCGTGGCCTGGACCTTTTCTGATCAACCTGGATGTGCCCTGTCCAGAAGGACCAGAGCAGACCTACCTTATCTGTGCCATAACCTGTGACCATGGTTTAATGTCACCCCCACCCCCACACACCACATCTTAGGTTTTTAGTTAAATTGCTCACCAGAAAGATGATTTGAAGCAATTCTCAACAGATATAATTTCACTACTGGTTTTTCTTACCAAAGAATGACACCACTGTATAAACCTCCACTATCAGTTGCAGAAAGCTCAGGTTTATAGTTTTCCACGTAAAGAAACTGTTTATTAAAGGTATGAACTATACAGAAACAGGCAACGCTAGGAAACTAAACTATCATATGGTCATTTTAATCTCCGAAGTTAAATAAAGCGGATAAAGGTGAAATCGCAAAGAGATAAAAGATTTTTAGCTGGCTGGGTTAATCTAGGTCACTTTTTTTGGGGGGGAGAGGTCATTTGTTTGTTTATTTGTTTTGGGCTGTGCTCAAAAAGAATCACTGAAACTCAAAACAAGATATATCTTTGCAAAAGTAAATGTCTGCATACACTTATGTGCATTTCAGACCTTTTTTCTGTGATGAGACAAATACACATCTCTTAGCAAATGTATATAAATCACTATTTTATTTCTAGATGAGAAATATGAACTGAAAAAATGCAAAAGAATTTTCACCACAGATTTAAAAAAACAAAACTAAAAAACCCTCCCAGACTCGGAAGCACTATGGTGTTTTGAAGAGTGTCTCTTCCCTGCCTGTCACCATCTAACTTCACAAGGCCTAGAGCTGCTTCTTTTGTAGAGAGAAGGGCATAATAGCCTTCATGGCATCACACCCAGGTGTGAAAGAAGGTACTTCAGGAGACAAGCAGGGACTGCAGGAAGGAATCAAGAGAGCCCTTCTGGGGTCCAAGTGGGTAGAGGCTGGAAAAGGAGAAGAAGGTTGGGGCTTTGGGAGTAGAGAGAAGGGAAGCTGTAATTGGAGCCCTGGGGAGGCAGCCAGCCAGGGGAGGCAGGCCCTGTGAGGCTGCTGGAGGATTAAGGCGATAAGCCTGTGGTAGCATTCCTGGAATTCTGGGTAGAGACCAGCTCTCTTTGAGAGGGGCTGCCTGTGCAGGATCATTCTTGCGAAAACCAAAATGGAAAGAACAAGGATGGATATTGCTTTTTAAAAGATTTCTTTTTATTTTGTGTGCATGGGTATTTTGTCTGCTTGCGTATTTGTATGCCATGTGCCTGCTGGATACCCAAGGAGGCCAGAAAGGGAGTCAGATCCTCTGGAACTAGAGTAAGGAAGATTGTGAGCTGCCTCGTGGGTGCTGGGAATCGAACTTGGGTCCTCAGGAAGGGCAGTGAGTGTTCTTAACTGCAGAGCCAGCTCTCCAGCCCAAGAGTTTAATTCCTTACCCGGATCTCTCAACTTGGATTCAATAACCGTGCACAATGAAGACACTCTTGTTTGTGCAGGTGACAGATTGGGAAAGCTGCAATCTTTTGATCATCCATTGCAGAAAACATGGGATAAGACTTGGTAATAGAAGGTGTGGGTGTAGGTAGAGAGTCACTTTTCAAAAGACATTTCCACTTTCCCTAGCGTTCAGCCCCCAGCACATGCAAAGGACCGAAACAGTGTCTAGGAGGCTGTGCCTTGGGGTTCCCCTGTTCTCCCAGCTGCCTGGTATGTGCATGCCAATGAACCCAGATTCAGGTGGTTTCTCTTTGTTTTGTTCTTTTAAGGCAGGGTCTCTTACTGACCTGGAACTCACTTATTCGGCTTTTGGTCAGGTAAACCCCAGAGGTTCCTGTCTCTGTATCCTAGGACTAAGGGAGGCCAATTTGTTTGCTTTTGAACTGCAGATTCTGGGAGTTGAATTTAGTTCTGCTTGCAAGTGTTTGTGCCAACTGGTCTCTCTCTCTAGCCCTAAGACTCACTCTTAACCTGCATGGTTAAGATGCTAGGGGCTGCTGACTGCTGGGTGCCAATTCATCTCTTTAAATAAAGGTGCGTTCATTCATCATTAATACTAATGACAGTCAAAGACAAAGGACAGTCAAGGTAGCATGACCCCTCAGCATCCTGTCCTCTTTTACACATAACTTAGCCAAACTTTGTAATTGCACAAAGATACTTAAATGCCAACAAACCCCCACACTAATTTTCAACTAAGGTCATAAACGTCACTGATTTTAAACAGTCCCTTACAGGACAGATATTTGATAAACATTTGCCTGGTGCATACTTTCCCACAATTGATAAAAGAAGTGACTTAGACTTCAACTCTCCCACATTCTGACTTTACCAGTACAGGTTCCTCTTCCTGTCTAAGATGTCACAGGAAACCACACATCCAACCAGGAGTGTTTAGTCACTAAATGAACCAAATGGGAAAGGACAGAGGGTGCCACAGGGGAGCAACCAGCCTTCGAAAGGCGCCAGTGCACCGCTCCTCACAGACGTGTGTGCAGCTTGCGGCCCCGGCCCTGATTAGCTATATTCCCTTTTAGTACTAGGTATCTTATGAAGATGGTGAGTTTCTCCACATGGCATGATGGGAGGGAGAGTCAGAATGGAAAACACTAACACACCTTACAAACACTCTTCCCCACAAAACGTGAGCTCAGAAACAGTTTTGTCTTTACTTGTGTTGTCTTGACGTCTTTGGAGTTACCCACTCAAGGTCACACTACTGAAAATGTGCTTCAGGTGTGGTGTGGGAAATGTTTTACACACAGAAGCTAAAGATAACATATGTATACGTATATGTGTATGTATATGTGTATATATGTATATGTGTATGTATATGTGTATAT
>LOJH01056917.1:0-11631 GCA_001685095.1 Ellobius talpinus | reverse complement strand
ATTTTCATTGAATTCAAGGAAGACTTTAATTTATTTTTTTATTTCTTCCCTGACCCAGGGGTGGTTCAGTAGTTGACTGTTCAGCTTCCATGAGTTTGTAGGCTTTCTGGAGGTAGAAATATTGTTACATTCTATCTTTATTCAGTGGTGATCCAATAAGACACAGGTGGTTACTAATATTTTTATTGTATCTGTGGAAGTTTGCTTTGTTACTGAGTATGTGGTCAATTTTAGACATATGAACAAGAGACAAGCAATGCCAGCTATTAAGAATAAGATTCTAGGTTACATTGCCTATAGGATAAATGGAAAAAGCTGGTATTCCCCAAGAATGTATGAAAAATGTAAAATGAATTGATCCAGCTTTGGCTCATGAGCTGATTGTGAGAATATAGACCCTAACAGAGGACACAGATATAAATATTAATTGCAAGAAACAAAATTTTATCCTACTCTGCATGATGCTATAACTGCATATGCTGCCAACTGGACACATTGTTTTACCTGTATGTGTGCCTACTTAGAAAAGCTCCTTTGTAGCTTATAAAAGTACTTATGCTTCTGAGAGAAGAGATATAGATAAAGTAATGGCTACCAATGTGAGAGTTGGAAAATGGAAAAACAAAGAGGCAAGGAGCAAACTGGTAATTATTATAACAAATTTTAGAAACTTAGGAAGTAAAAGCTGGTTGTAAAATCATTCATGCAAACTATTAAAACTGTATAAATAAACACAGCTCAAACTATCTGGGGTCACTTGCTTGAACAACAGGTGGTCACAATATATTCATAGCAACAACTCTGCACATCAATCCTGGTCCACTAAACCATCAGGAGCAAGGCATCCAGCAATGGAAACAGTGGACAACTATGTCTCATTCCTGACCTTAGTGTAAATGCTTTGAGTTTTTTCCATTTAAGTTGATGTTGGCTATTCTGTCTTCACTACATTGAGTTGTTTCTTTCATCCTTACTCTTTCCAGGACTTTGATCTTGAAGGGATGTTGTATTTTGTCAAAGACCTTTTCTGCATCTAATGCAATGATCATGTAGTTTTTATTTTTCAAATTGTTTATATGGTAGATTACATTTTTGATTTAATTTTTGTGAAACTATGTCTTAAAGCCATCTGGTCCTATGCTGATTTTGGTTAGAAGACTTTTAATTATGGCTTCTAATTAACTAGGAATTATAGGTTGATCAAATTGTTTATCTGATCTTGATTTAAGTTTGGTAGGTGTTTGCATTTTTAATATTCATTCTTTGCTCTATAATTTTAGTGTTTTGATTATTATATACCAAGGATAATTTCTTTCCTGTTATAGTCTATTTGGTGTTCTGTATGCTTCTTGTACCTTGATAGATACCTCCTTCCTTAAGTAAGGGAAATTTTATTTTATTATTTTTTGAAAATATTTTCTGTGACTTTGACCTGGGATTCTCTACTTCCTTTATTCCTATTATATGATGTTCTCATATTTTGACTGGGAGTTTCTGTCCCACCCAGTCCTGCAGACATTTAGTCCCAAATAATCACACAAAGGTCTACATTAGTTATAAACTGATTGGCCCAGTATCTTAGGCTTCTTATTAACTAATTCTTATAACTTATATTAGCCCATATTTCTTGTCTATGTTAGCCACATGGCTTGGTACCTTTTTCAGCGAAACAGTCACATCTTACTATCTCTACATCTGGGACACAACTGCAGAATGAGCTTTTCTATCCTAGAATTCCTGGTTTCATTGTTGTGCCTCTACTTACTGCCTGGTTGCCATGCCTATATTTCCTATCTGGCTGGTGGCCAATGAGCATTTTATTAAAAATAATACCAGTGACAGGACAAAATATCATGGTCCCACAGCACTCATAGTGTTCCAGATTTCATGGATGTTTTGTGCCTGGAATATTTTATATTTAACATTTTCTTTAGCAGAGATATTCACTTCTTCTCTTGTGTCTTTAATGCCATCTCTTCTCTTCTGTTGATGAGAGTTGCCTCTGAGGGTTCTGTCCAAGTTCCTAAGTTGTCATTTCAAATTTCTGTCAGTTTGGGTTTTCTTTACTGATTCTATTTTCCACTTCAGATCATGAGCTGTTTTATTCATTTTCTTCTACTATTTGTTTGTTTTATATAAATTTAAGGGATTTATTCATTTCTTTTTATGGACACGTCATATTTATAAAGACTATGTTAAGGTCCTTGTCTTGTGCTTCAGAGTTGCTGCATTAGTCAGTGCCTACCGCAGTATAATTACTGGACTCTAGTGGAGATGTATTGTTATAACTGTTATTGAGTGTATGCTTATGCTGGTTCTTTGCATCTGGGGTTGGTATAATACAATTCTAGGTATTAATATCTTGCCTTGTCTTTATTCCATGGGTGTTTTATTCCTTGGTTTCTGTTGTACTCTCTGGGTCATAGGAGAGTCGTGGCAGTGTGTTGTCTAGTAGGGAATTCTTCGATCTTACTAGGTGTAACCATTGTAATTTACTTAGGAATGGGGGCATGAATTAGACGGGGCAGGGGTGAGAGGGACTGTAGAAGGGAAGAAAGCAGGTGTTCTACTTAGATCTACTTAGTCCCCTGGATATAGTGATAGAAAGTAAGGAGTTGGCAAGAGATTATCTGCTACACAGCTGGGTTTGAGACTGGAGGATTGGCTTTGGAGGAAGGGAGGATCTGAAAATTTCCTAAGTGTTTTATTTGGTTGACTTGCTTCTCTGGTAGACTTGACTCATGGGTTCCTAGGGAATGCTCCTGGAGATGGAGGCTGGGATAAGGGGGTTAGAATGGGATGGAAGGTTGGAGGAGAAGAAATGTGTGATCTGCTGGAGATGGGCCAAGGACCTGCAGGAGACAGGGAAGGCCTCAGCAGGTGGTTTGCTACAGAACTAGGGGTGGGGAGTTTAGACTAAGGATTGGGCCGGCAGAAGAGGAGGGAGATATGAAGAACCACAGTTAACCTACCTACTTCTCTCAATTTGTAATATTTTGATAGATAATTTCACTATGCAATGGCAAAAATTTTAACCTTTTTTATGAGTACTTATATTTTTATATTAATATGAATTATATCACTTCCAGCCTTCCATTTTATTCCTCTAAATATTCTCATGTTTTCTTACTTCCTCTCAAAATTGTGATCTCTTTATCTTTAGTAGTTATTTTTGCATATGTTTATTATATGTTATTACATAATAGTTTCATATTATTATACATTATTACATATTCTTACGTAATAGTTATTATTACATATACATGCAGAAATAAAGCTTGTCGAATCCATTTGTTGTTGCTTTTTATGAGTTCAACTTATCAAGCTTTTTGGTGTTTTGAAACAGAATTTCATTTGGAGCTTGGGAGTCTGTGATAGAACTCGCTTTGTAGACCAGGCTGATCTTGAACTCACTGATCTGCCTGTCTCTGCCTCCTGAGTGCTGGGATTAAAGTCATGTGATACCACCGCCCTGCTAAACTTTTCTTTTAGATCACTGTTTTGGTGCTATTTATATATACTGTTTGGAAACATGAAGGCTATGTAGATTTTTTCAATGATATTTTGCTAAACTTGTTCAGTTTTACACATTGCATATAGACGTGTGACAATTTTAGATAATTTTGCATGAACTGTAGAGTTTAGGTTGAAGTTTGCTTGTCATTTCTTTTGTTTTGTTTTGCATACAGATTTCCAGTTGCCCCAGCATCATTTGATATGAAGACTACTTTTCTTTCATGTAATTTTCTTTGGCATTTTTTTTTTGTCAAATCAAACTTATATAAATCGATTTCTGTAATTTTTTACTCTGTTTCATCTTTCTATTTATGCTTCTTCTCCAGTGCACTATCTTGACCACTAAAACTTAAAAATAAATGTTGAAACTGCATAATCTAGCTTTCAGTTTCTTATTTTAAAAAACATTTCAGTGATTACATCCATTTACCTTTCACATGGAGTTCAGAATCTGAATAAGATAGTATTGCAAGGATAGGTCCCCAAGAGCCAGTTAGAGTGCTAGGGACAGACCCTGCTTCTGTCACCAAGAATCCCACATATAGACCAAGCTACACAACTATTACATTGATTTAGAGGGCTTAGGTTGGTCCCATGAAGGCTCCCTTGTTGTTGGTTGAGATTCTGTGATTTCCCACGAGCCAGGCTAGTGATTTCTATGCTTTTCCGGCAATGTTCCTGACCGCCCTGTTTCCTGTAGTACCTCCTCCTTCTCTTCAGCAGGACTCTTGTGTTCAGCCCAATGTTTGGCCTTGAGTCTCTGAATCTGCCTCATTCAGTCACTGGATGAAGGCTCTCCAAATACAACCTGGGCAGTCACCAATCTTATCACAGGGAATACCCAGGTCAGGCTACGCATCTAAGGCTGCCAGGACTCTTAGCTCGGGTCATCCTTATAGACTCAATAATGTTTCCCCAGCATTGGGCTTCTACCTGATTCCATAAATCTATCTTTTCAGTCATCTCTCTCAGCACTGTCCCCCTATACCCATCCCCCAACTCGATTCCTTAAGTCCACATGCCTAGTCACCCTGAGCTGAACCAGGAAATCTCCTTTATTTTCTCTTCCAGAGGGATCCATGCATCCCATCTTGGACTCCTCCTTACCTTATCTCTCTGGGTGACCCAGATTTTAGTATGGCTATTCTTTAGAGTTAGTATCCTATTATGAGTGAATAAATAACAAGTTTCTTTCTGGGTCCGGGTTACCTCACTCAGGATGATTTTTTTCCTAGTTCCACCCATTTGCCTTCCCATTTCCTTATGTTATTTTCATAACAGCCAAATAATATTCCATTGTGTAGACATATCATATTTCTTTATCCAGTTTTCACTTGATCTGTATCTATGTTGTTTCCAGGTTCTGACTATTACCAATAAAACTGCTTTGAACATAGTTGAGCAAGTGTCCTTGTGGTATGTCTGAGTACCCTTTGGGTATATGTCCAAGAGTGTTATCACTGGGTCTTGAGGTAGATTGATTCTTGATTCCCAATTTTCTAACAAACTGCCATATTGGTTTCCAAAGTGGCTGTATAAGTTTGCACTTCCACCAGCGATGGAGGAGTGTTCCCCTGGTGTGGTCTGGACCTCAACAGCAGAAGCCTGCTGGAATTGGGGGTGGGGATCCAGCAGCATCAGGGGCACAGATGAGTGTTGGGCCTCATGAGGCCCGAGGATGAGGCCAAGTGTAACTTCCTGAATCTAACTTGAGTTGGCATGAGGCCTAGTATAACTTCCTGAGCCTAGCTTGAGTTTGGAGACCTGTCTTTGGCAATGACTTCCACATGTGATAATATGATAATATGACCCATAGAAGAGTTGGAGTGAACAGAATTTAAGAAGGGGTACAGTTCTGTTGCTAGGTGGGTCACTTACCCTTTCTGGCTGATGTGGTATGGACTTGCTTGGCGAAAGTCTTCTGGTATTGGGAGGAGGACCCAGCCATGGGACTGGGTACTGGGTGGGAGGTTGTGGGCTTGGGAACTCTTCTGTGGATTCTTTAGGACTTTTGGTTAACTAGATAATAATAACATTTATTTAAATAACACTTTCATTTTCCCCTTAAGGGTCCATATACTATTTACTGCCTTTTCATCCTTTATTACTCCTGTTAATATTTTTAGCACCAATCTCAACAGGAACACTGAGATTGGTTACTCTGGTTTAGAATTAAGTAGGTGGTTTAAAACATATTTTGATGCATTTTAACAGATTAAGACAGTTATTGGCATTTCAACTTATTTAGCAATTTAACATAAAGTAGAATTATGGAGCTCCTCTTGTATTGATCAGAATATATTTATTAAGATCTATACACACAAGTGAAAAATGAAGTTTAAGGGAGGAATTGTCTTTCATTGTTAAATAAAGATAAATAGTAGAGATTCAAAATTATTGTCTTGAATAAGGAAGTATTTGCTATTTTGTATTCCAGAGGTATAGAGACTGATTTAATAGCTTTTCTATAAAATGCTATACTTGCCATATAATATTTATAGTTTGGATAACTGGGAGTGATACCACATGAGAAGTCATATCCATTACTTACTTGACTAGGTTTATATCTTCATTTTATATAAAACCATTTTCCAAAAAGAATGGATGGCCACATAAATGCAGTAATGAAAATTTGTATAGATGGTATATGCAACTTCCTCCAAAATATTTGAATTTTCTGGATAAAAAATATTTACATTTTAGCCTATAACATTGATTAATAAAAATAGTGTGATGTGTTTCAATTCATGTCTTATCAACCAATGATTTTTTTACTTTGTCTCTCCATTTGTGGCTAACTGAACTCAGTATTTGCAATGCTCTTCTCTTAATCATCTTCAAGCAAGTTAATAACTTGGTTTGCTGTCCCCCAGTGGTGAAATATTTTAATAATTACATCACATGATACATTGAAAACCAGATTACATCAGTCACTACTTGCTCGAGAGTGTAATTGAAGGCACTTGCATTGCTCTAAATATTTCTTCATTTCTGTAGTTCCCATTATATTAGAAAATTGATCCTCAAGGCAGTCTTGAAATAAAGGAGTCCAGGCAATGCACTCCCACTGATATTCTCTGAAATATACTTTGAGAAGTTGTAGGTATTTATTGGTATGACTTCATCAAAGGAAGGTCTTCTCTGCTCTGCCAGGAAAATCAATATTTGGATTCCAGTAGCTAACACGAGGTGTATAATATCCAGATTTTAGGTGGGTGCCTTAAAATTTTATGGCTGACTTTGTAAAGCGTGCACTATAAATGGCACTGTCATAGGAAATCTCTTTTTAATGCTTTCATAAGCTATTTAGCCCTGAAGGAATTCACAGAAGAGCACATCTTAAAAATTAAACAAATATGAAGATGGTTTAAGAAAATGTAGGACTTGGCATAATTAGGAGTTTAGATGAAAGACTGGATTCCATATATTCACTTTTATTACATGTGAAATTCATTTTGTGAGTTTTTCTAGGTCTTCACATCTCTGGAAATGTCTTCACATTTAGTCTATTTCTCTCCAAAAAAAATCAATCATACTTTACTATACAGAGCTTTTACTTACATTAAGAATACAGTTATTCTCTATCTGTTATAAGAATTTTCAGTGAAGTGCCTTTTTCCAGAAGAATTGCAATAAAATATCCATTTATACTACCATAATGTCTTCCTCTGCTTCTTTGTACAATAAATCAGGAAGTCATTTACTTACTTCTCTTAGCCATATTAATAGGAAAATTCACACAACATACATTACAAAATGAATTTTAGATATTTTCAGACTATGAATTTTTAAATGTGATCAACCCTTTGAGCCAGTGATCAGAAAATAGTCTTTGAAGTTATTAGAACTACAGGCTAGTTTTGAACTTAGAAGAGTGATTTAAGCAAACTGGATTATTTTGACTTTACTTCTGTATTGCAAACTAGGAAGTATAATACATATTTCTGAAAATATTATATTGAGTTAGATAAATTATTGGAAGTTGTATGAGTGATTATGTACCTTTAAGATTTTAATAGATGGTGGTTATTATTGACTTCATTGCCAATCTTTTGTGAATGATGATTTTTTCTCATTATAGTTTAGCATACGACTAAATCTACAATTTTGTAGCCAGATAACATAATTGAAGTAATTCTAAAATACAAGTGAAGTTGCCCCAGTTCTACTGCTTCTCGGTCATTGTGATTACACTTTGAGTCCAACTCTGCTTGAATGTTATCCTCTCTGTCTGCTACTTCTCTTCAGCAGCACGTCTTAGTGTGAAGAGAGCCAACTTCAGACTGAAATAAATAATGAATGTTAGGAATTAAGAGAAAGCATGGTGTTAAACTGAAATGGAATTTTGGAACTGCAAAGGCATGATGCTGGGTATTTTTGTGATTGTGGCTGATTGGTTAGTTCCTTAAGCATCACTGTCTGGGCATAGAGTTTGCTGTCCAACTATGATAACACAGAACCATCAGCAATGTACTTTTTTCTCCATAGCAGTCCCTCCCATGCTCACCTTGCACACTGTTCACAGATAATCTATGGCTCTTCTTGCCCCTCTTAAAAGACACACAAACTCCTGTGTTACTTAATGTTTTCATCATGTCCATCTTACATCGTTCCAAAACACATCACTTATTGCCACCACCTCACCAAGCAACAGGACTGAAAAAAGACATGGGCAGAAAAGACTTACATCATTTTCAATTGAAAGCCCACATACATTGTAGCTCAGAAATCTTACCTTGGTTTCCTATGACGATTAGGTTAATTTTATTTTATTATCCTCAAGTCTCTAAAACTGTTACTGCCACTGTTATTCTTGGCATGAGATGATTTCTTTTGCTAAAATATATGCAAGTCTTTAAACAGTTATTTTAATTTCTGAACCCAAACTACATGCAAGCATCTTCCTTGATTCTCCATCTTCTATTTCTATCCTTTACTTATTTATTTCTAGTTCCAGAATTTTTGTACTATTATATGTAACATGAACGGATCCAATTAGGAGTCACATTACTACTATAAATCTTCAAATCTACAAGTGGTTCTTCTCAATGATATTTACATATTGGCCCTAAAGTCTTCTTTCTTTAGATCAGAAAAACAGTTCATTTGACGTCACTTTATTTCTCCTCTTACACAACCAGGAGTGTTGACTAACCGAATTTTTCATTTCCTTAATATATTACATTTTTTTACTTAAAACAAACAAACAAACAAAAACACAAAACCAAATGAAAACCAATGAATTTATAAAAAAATTGCTTAGGATCAACTATGATATCTATATTGTGAAATCCATTGAGTATTTTGTTGTGTGATTTTGTATGTGTTCTGACAAATAAAGCTTGCCTGAAGATCAGAGGGCATAACTAGCCACTATTTAACCATAGAGGCCAGACAGTTGTGGCACACACCTTTAATTCCAGGACTTTGGAAGAGAAAGCAGGAAGATCAGGAGTTCAAGGCCACTCTGGGCCACATAAAATTGAGCCAGTCTAAAAGAGAAACATAGCTGGATAGTGTTGCCTCAGGTCTTTGATTCTAGCACTTGGAATCTCATACCTTTGATCCCAGCACTTTGGAGGCTCACTCCTTTAATCCCATCATAATTAGGAGGTAGAAACAAGAATATAAGGAGGGTGGAGACAGGATCGAGTCCCATTCAGTCTGAGGATTCACAGAGACATGAGGTCCCTTTCAGTCTGAGGACTAGGAGAATTAAGAAATCTCTCGTGGCTGCAGCTCTGCTTCTCTAATCTTTCAGTTTTTACCCTGATATCCGATTCAGGGTTTCTATTGATAAGGCTAATTAGGGACACGATTTAGTTTTTTTTTTCCTTTTTTTCTGGCTCCCTCTTAAAAGACTTTCTAGAAGCAACCAATAGTATTGAAAATCTATGAACACATATTTTTCTTTGCACATACTTTCTCTAGACTGTCTTCCGCATTACCCAAACCACTTCTTCCTGCCAAACCCACTAGGCTCAGTTCCCTATGACAACTCTCTTCTGAAAACCTTGCAATTTTCCTTAGAAGAATTAGTAATATGGTGACTTAATGCTTAAGAATTCCCTGAATGATGTCTTGTTTTCTGATGGATTATAAGTGCCAGGAATGAAGGAGCTCTGGGATTTGTTTACCATTTGTTACTCATCCTCCAGTTAGAGCGAATTCATAGAAAAATGCTTCCATTTTTCCATTATTGGATTTAAATATTTGATGCAGAGTTTTGAAGTTCATTTGTGTTTATTCAATAATTTTGCAAATATCTTATTCTAATTTTTCACACAAAGCAATTGTAAATAGCAAATAGAGAACAGATGTAAAATGTTTCTTCTTGAATATTACAAAACAAAAACTTATTTTTTTATGAAATAAGTCTTCTAAAAACCATGATATTGTATAGTTTTGTATCCACTATGACTACAATGACCGTTGACAACAAACGAGAAAAAAAGATTATATGGATGCCAGTTTTGGAGAACTTTGGTCCCTGAGTGCATGGCAAGGCAGCTCTGCTCACAGTTGTGGAAGCCTGTGATAGGCACTCTACACACCTTGACTGGCCAGGAAGCTGGACCCTCAGTAGGAACCAGAAACCAACTAGAACCTTCAATGTCTATCGCTACTGAGCTACTTGTGCCAGCTGGCCCACCTCCTAAAGGTTCTGCCCTGTTTGAAACTAGCAGAAGCTAGGAACAATCTTTCAGAACCCATGCAGTTGGGGGGAATAACACAGATTCAAACTATGAGAGGTTTCAAAGAAGTGGATGTAATCACAACACATGGAAACATGCTACACTCAAGCTGGTAAACACATTTCCATTTCCACAGCTTTGTGGTTCACACGGGATTTTATTTTCTTGGTGCAGAGTTATTGCAGATATTTCAATGCGTGGATGGTTTTGCCCAGGGTATTTCAACAGGAAATATGTCTGAGAAGTGTATGCAAGCAGAAAACGATACTTTCAGTTTTCAAAGCAAAAAATTTTTAGTGTTAAATAACATTAACACAATGTATCTAAACCTTAGCTTTCAAATGTTAACAACATTTTTAACACTAAATCATTGTTTTTTTAATTAACATTGTCTGTCAAACTCATTGTAGATGCTGAAAATATAGTTCCCCCTAACTTCTTTGCAGAAAGAAACCCTTGTGTCTGACCAACGACATAAGGAAAGAAAAGAGTTTACCATCAATTATACCTTGTCTTTTAGGTTCTACAGTGAGGAAACAGGAAGTAGAGTTAGTGAAAAGCCTGGCCAGGAGATCTTCATGCATAAGCTGTCCTTCAGGCATTGCTGTCTGCTCTGAGTATATGGCCTCTGTTTATTTGAAGCACAATAATTTCTGAGATCAAAAGTCCTGTGATAACAGAAGAGCTGTTTTATAAAGTAAACAATTGCCTTGCTCTATTTGAGATTTCAGAATTTAGATGGTCCCTGCCACTCAACTCATAGAAATGCAATACCAATCCACTGAATACAGAAGCCTATGGGAGGGAGGACCAGGTGAACAAAACTGGAATTAATTACAACCCATTCATTTTATTCTTCCCTTCTGGTTGATTAAAGACCACCTTAAAATAAAGCCAAGATGAATATGGTAAATAAACATAGTTTTCCTTTAAAGGTTTTTCTTTTGTCATTTCTGACAGATTAAGTTATCCTGACCTAGTCTGGACTGGGAGAAGATTCCCCACAAATTGATGACAAGAATGGAAAGGTAATTTCTTTTGTCATTTGTAATCAAGTTATTTATGTATAAAATGGGTTGGACAAGAATATTTCAAAGATGGCTCCAACCTTCGAATTTTTTTTAACCTTGGGAAAAACAACAACTTTAGACCTTTAATAATTTTGAAAAAAAGAAATTATTATTGAAATAATGATGTTATTTACCTTAAGACCATCATGTGTCTTTTAGTTGCCGATCATAAATGTAGAACAAGATGAATGACCTATCTTTTCTTCTTGTTATTTTTTTCTTTTTTTTCCTTTTTTAATTAAATATTTCCACCTTCTCCCCTCCTCCAATTTCCCTCTCCTTCTTCCCTCTCCCCCCCCTCTCCAGTCCTAAGAGCACTCAGGGTTCCCTGCCCTGTGGGAAGTCCAAGG
>LOJH01056915.1:0-11631 GCA_001685095.1 Ellobius talpinus | reverse complement strand
AAACTGATTGGCCCATTAGCTCAGGCTTCTTAATAACTCTTATAACTTATATTAAGCCATTATTCTAGTATATGTTAGCCACATGACTCAGTACCTCTTTCAGCAGGGCAGGTCACATCGTGTTTCTTCAGTGTCTGGAAAGGACTGGGGAGGAATGGTCTTCCTCCTTCCCAGAATTCTCTTGTTCTTATTGACCTACCTCTACTTCCTATCTGGTTGTCCAACCTATACTTCCTGCCTGGCTACTGGCCAATCAGCGTTTATTTAAAGCATAATTGACAGAATACAGAATTGTCCCACACCATCTGACCTCTACCTTCCTAAGGGAGCCAGTCCTGAGCAAAATGTGTGGATAATGAAAAGAGCAGTAGGCTTGCAACTCCATCCAGACACTCTAACTTTTCGCCTCTTATTCTATGCTAGGGGCACGGGCTTCCTTTACAGCCTGGGAATGCAAGCAACTAAGGTGTTCTTCAGTTTTCAGATGCTAAGCCTGGGCCGGTGGCGTTTCAACCACCAAGCAAACTAGAGGCAAGAAGTCCTCTGCAGTTTCCTAGCTGCAATGTTTTGAGAGGCTTAGAAGGGCAACTGCAAAGGGAAAACAGGACAGACATCAGCCAGCAGCTGCTGTCCTACAGGCCAGCAGTGTGCTGAAGAGAGGCGGCTTCCCATCCCTTTCCTCCACAGCGATCCCAAAGAGAATAATACTTCAGATACTAACCATCATAGACAGCTGGGCAGTGTCCTCCTGCCTGATCCTGACTCCTCACTCCTTCTCTGTTCCACTGTTTATTTCTTCTTTCTCCAGTATCTTCAATCTCTCTCCCTCTTTGACAATGTTTTCTCAATCTACATATTGTTTTAACTTGCCAATTTTCTTTTAGACATGAAGAATTAAAATAAGCCTCAATCTGAGCTATCTAGTGATGGCCTACCTCCATTCCAGTCTAATCCATATTCATAGAGAAGTTCACACCTCCTCACTACCTTTATCTTCGCAACACATCTTCCATATCCAGCCCTCACCCCAATACAATTGAACCTGGGGTCCCTCAATATCACCAAAATTATTCTTTTTAAAATTTAGGATAATGGACCTGTACATGACAAAACCACAGGGCATTTTTAGGACTTTGATGATTCTGGGTTTTTGTTGTTGTTGTTGTTGTTGTTGTTGCTTATATCATGTGCACATATCACATCTCTGTGACAGGTGATAGGGCTGGCCATGGCTCCCACCTGAAATGCTTCTGCCTGGGTTTTTGAGGCACCTTCATTTCTTTCCCAGCTGATTTCTAACGTAGTTGATGTCTTTGGGTCCTACACTTAGTTCTTGGCCATTAAGCCCGACTCTTAAAACCTATCTCAGTAAGCTGGGCCTTAACCTTGGTGTGCACCGCACTCTGTGTGTTCTGCTGGGGAATTTCACATGTATCCATTCTGGTACGTTCCACGGACATGCTACAAACTCCCAAATCTTTATCTCCAGCCCAAGAGTTCCATACCTATCTAGCCCACTCTGCTGAGCTGTCACCTGGATGCCCCCCAGGTACCATATACTTCAGGCTCTTTACTGGCAGCCTGGATTTACCTTCTTTGTCTCCTACCCTGCTTCTTCCTTCTGACTTCTCCTTTTTTTGTAGCTCTCCCATCTGCTAACTTGCCCAGCAAGGAACCTGGGCTTCTCAATATTCATCTTTCTCCAGTGATACATTTAGAATCAGTCACCAGTTCTGGAATTTTATTTCAAATGTATCCATTTTGGTCATCCTGATACCATTCTCTTAGGACAGCTTCTCATTATACACTTTTTGGACCATGATATAACTCTACCTGACCTCTACTTCTCTCAAAAATCTCTCTATGTCGCTCATAGAACAATGTTTTCAAAAGGCTGAACTGCCATTGAGTCCTCACATCCCACCGCAGGCTAGACTTGTTCATGTCCCGGAGTCAGGTTGAATTCCAGGCACAGTTCTGCCCAGGTCTGTGAAATCCTTGTTCCTTGTGTGATAAGCAAAGCATAACACTTTCAGTTGCCCAAATTACCCTCTAACCATAGTGTTCCATCTACTTGGAGTGTCCTATACTTCTTTCCCCAATTGTTATTTGACGTTAACTTTCAGTCCCTGCGCTCAGTTCATTAAGAGTGTGTTCTGGGCAAAGGAAATGAGTGGCTTTGGAAACTAGACCCAGATTCATAAATAAACAGATGAAGCTCCTTGACACATATTTAAATGGTAGGGATTAAGGAAGTTCATAGCTAATGAACAACCCTTATTTACAGTTATTTTTATCAATTTATCACTTTTGTTTGGGGGGCATCCTTTACAAATTTCCCTTGGGAAAAATTAATCCTTCACATTCTTATTAGTCCCCACAGAGAAGGGGGTCGTGACAGTAGCCAAGGTGAAGTTCTTGGTGAAATGGAACAAAGGGTAGAAAGTCACAGAGGGCCTGGAAGAGAAAACTGCAACAAGACCCAAGAGCACATGTTAGAGGCCAATCTGTGTCCCAGACCTGACTTGAGCCAATCCTGTAACTGACTCCCCTGAGTTAGGTGTTAAGTTCACACCTAGGTCACCTAAAATGGGAAAGATAAAATGCTCCTCTAAACAATACAAATACAAAGACTATAATTGCCCCCAGGCATTCTTAAAGGGGAAAAAAGGCTGTCAAAGATGATTTCTTTAATGTGAACTTTTAAGACAGACCAAAGAATATTCAAGCTTTAGAAATGAAAGCTAAAGGTAATGAACTCAGTACCTTACAGGCTGGTGAAGACAGAGTGAGGAAGAAGTAGATTCATCATCCAAAGACTGAACTGAAGCAAGAGCCAGGAAGAGAAAGACCAACTCAGCAAACAAAAGAAGCATTGGCTATTGACTGCGTATCAGTTCTGCAGGTTAAATTTAATGAGTTATAAAAACATATGTCGAGTTGGAGAGTGGGTGGTAGATATGGGCTTCCAAGCCATGTCCCCGTAGGACTCCAACAGATCCCTGTGTCACTGAGCGAGCTCTTGCTCACTCGGGGGTGGATGGGGAGGAAGGGGAAGTGAAGGTAGGATGGTTCTTAGGGCTGAGGCCGGTCCAGTCTCTTTTCTTCTCAGCCAGTCTCTTGTTCTTTACAGGCTACAGAGCAATGGGAGGAGGCATACACTTCTAACTTGTGCTCAAGAGGGTTTATGTGTGTTCTGGGCTAGTTTGTAAGACAGCTATCCCAGTAAAGGATTTATCAAGAAAATAAAAGGGAGAGAAAAGAACCTAGGGACCCTCTAGAGAAAATAGCTTTTAGATTATGAGAGACTAAGGGGGAGTGCTTTGAGAAAAACTCACAGTGTCCCCTGTCCTTTATCCTACCTAGTCCAACGTGGAGAAGAATGCATTTCATTTTTATCTTAGGGTATAACTACTACAGGCACTTGATCCTATCTTTCTTTGGTGACCTTCCTGAATATCAGAAGAGTTTTCCTTCATTAGATATTACTTTCCTAGTTGGAATAAGGACATAAGGATGATGTCTTGGGGACTATTGTTATGACTGTCCCCTACTCAACAGACACAGCTGCTCCATCTGTCTCTGTGGACCACTTTCCATCTGCCCACCCCTTCGATGGTGATGCCTGTAGTGTCTGTATTCCTATTTTCAATGGTTAATCTTCATTGTCTATGTGTGTCTATCTTGTCTAGAAGATACACCTCTGGCCATGACAGTAAGGGCTTTTCCAGGGAAGTTTAACCAAGTGGGAGCAATACCAACCCTAAGTAGGGGTGGCAATGTCCCTTGGGCAAGGGACACAGAGCAAAGAGATAAAAAGGAGAAAGTGATTAGAGCACCATCCATTTCTCCCTCTGCTTCATAACCACAACCATGATATGACAGCTGCCTCACAACTCTGTCTCCATGCCTCCTCTACCATGATGGACTGTGACCTCTTACACTGTGAGCCATAATAACTTCTGTCTAGCCAGAGCTGTTGCTTGTCATGTATTTGGTTTCAGCAATGAGAAAAATAGCTAATGTATTCCAGATTTTATTTTTTGCCTTCTCCCTGACTTGGTAGAACCATTTGCTAATGAGTCCCAAATTGCTATTGCCAAGATAGATACTATTTCTGGATTTCTCTTTCTAGACATATCAGAAGGGCCCGCATTGCAAGTGATAAAAGCTGTGCTCACCACAGCTCTCTGCTTCTTCCTGTTTCTCCTCAATCAGAAGTTCAGTTCTGTAATCCATAGGTAATTCTAGGTTCCTCTTTCACATTTATCTGCAGCTTCTAGCTGGTCACCGAGTTCTGGCAGTTTTACTAAGACCAGTGGAATCAGCCCTGCTTATATTAGTATTGCCTTAGGTAGCACACACAGCTTTCTGGTTTCTACCACAGCAGAGCTCTAAACTCAACGTCTTGCCTCTGGTCTTGATCCTTCTCATTAATTTTCATACTGCCCTCAGAATAATTCTTCACACACACACACACACACACGTACGCACACACACACACATACACATACACACACACCCCTAATCAGATAAGACCAATCTTTTTTGAAAATCTGCAAAGGCCTCCCAAAATTTTGGCACAAGCACCTGCAAACATGCAAGATTTTTAAATGATCCAATAATTCTTCAGTACTCAAGCTGCATCTCTTTCTTCATTCTGACTTTTTTACAACTTCCTTCATCTTGTTTTATACACAGAATGTTTCCCCTCTTACCTGAATTGCTTTGTCTTTCTTATCTGGCTATTTTAATGCATCAGGAGCCATTTTCTCTGACGAGTATTTCGGGACTTTTGGTGAAAGACTTATATCCCATTTTGCTGTGATGTCAGAACACCCATCCATGTTCTTAACATACTGGCCATCCAATGGCAGAGCAAGCCTGCATCCTTTGTGTTTACCTGTCTCCATCACAAGACTATCAGGCTCTCTCCCACATATCTTACAGCGTCCTCTGCACTGGGTATTGAGCAGAACAGTTAGCAGAGACATGAATGTATGACATCACTGTGGCTTTTGTTACTAAAAACAATCTTTCCAGTCCACATTCTTTATTACACAGCACTCCAGATGGAAAAAGACTACTCAGGTGTTCCTACCAGAGAGGGTTACTTCTTAAAGATAGCTGCTTCTACCCAGTGAAACATTTTTAAAAATTAAAATGGATCATCTGAACTTCATGAAAGAACCAGGTACAGCTATGCATAACCCAGAATGCCACAACATCCATTTCTGGTTATTTGGGTTCTTTATGTTGGGTCTACTCTATTCCACTCATGAGTTGGTGGAAGCAGTAAAGGGGCTGATAAAGCTCACCATGAAGGTGGCTTGCTGAGGGCAGCCCTCACTATGAGTGCCCTGCATGCAACATTGCAAAGCCAGGAGCTCTCTAAAGCCCTGTTTATAAGCATTCTCTCCATGGTGATTCAGTTAGCCAATTGTTCATAATTCATTTATAGAGCCACTAAGCTTGCTTTGAACACCTGTTATATGCCTTCAATATAGAGATGAATTAGAGACAGCCTCCCTGTCCTTGTGAAGCGTTTTAGAGCTCAGCGGAGGAGAGAAAGGTACAAACAGACAATTATAATGCAATGGGAAAGGGTACACTAATAGGCGGCTACACAAAGAGCAAGTTTTCTAGACAGGAAGAAGAGACCAGCAATCTAGGCAGAGTCAGCAGCAATCATTGAATTTGAGAAGAATAGGAGGCAGCATGAGAGATTCGAGGTGTCGGAAAGCAGGAGCGATGCATCATAAAAATGAGCGCCCGTGGGTTACTTGGGGAGCATGTGAAAGGGAATATTGAGAACTGAGCCTCAGACTCAAACTAAGAGTTGCCTGAGGCAAAAGAAGAAGAAAGAAGGGGCTAGGGCTTGGATTTTTTTTGGGGGGCCCCCATCAGTTTGGTCCCCAGACAAGTAGTGTTTGAAAGAGCTGTGAAACCTTAAGAAGTGAGTCCTAATATGAGATCCTTAGGTTTCAGGGGCACTGCCCTGGGAAGGGTTTAAATCATCTTTGTGAGATCTTTGTACTCCCACAGGGGCTCCTTGTCTTGAAAGCTGGCTCGGTTTCCAAAAGAGTAGCTGGCATCCTTAGCTGATGGGTGTCTTCTGTCATGTACATGCCTGCTGTTCTGAAGCCGTGACTTTGAGGTTCTCACCAGAGGCGAGGCTTTGTGGCTTTCCTTTTTGGATGGTCAGTTTCCCATACTTAGTGAAATCCAACACTTGTGTCTGTAAAGTCAGCCTGTCTCAGGTATTTTGTTATGGTAATGAGAAAAACAGACTAAACATGAGGCAAAGGTTTGAACCCCATACCTTTAAATACTGAAGAACTGCTAGGCAAGTCTTCTAAGGAGGAAAAATGGGCTCTGTAGCATTTTGAGTTGGTGAGTCTGGAAAATACTGTGTTGAACAGATAAGTATTGCAATTGTGTGAGAAAGAAATGGTAAAGAAACCAACTGCGGCCGTGGCAGCAGGGAAGGAGGAAACTCGCAGGAGATCGGGGACAGAGAAGGCTGTGGTAACTGAATATGTGGTGGAACAGGACAGGAGGGGCCAGGGCAAGGCCAGGCATGTACCCCCTCTGTACAGAAATGACACAGGGGCCAAAGCTCAATAACACTGAAGGCTATTTAATTACATGCTTTAAAAAAATCAAAATCAATATTAAAAATAATTAGCAAAATATCACCATTTTATATAGAGACAGGATCAGTATTTCTGATTTTTGCTTTTGCCTCCAGCTCTAATACGACCTGGTAGTGTTCTCATCATAGCTTTATTTAAACAATGGATGGATTGTTTATAACAGTGTTTATGCATTGATTTTTTTTAATGTTGACAGTCATGGATGAGGGAAGGGACTCACAGGGCTGGGCCCCCTCCCCAGGGAGCTACAGGTTTCTGGGGGCCAGGAAGTTAATGTATCCATTTACAAAGTCACTGGTGAGCTGTCAGTGCCCTAGAGGATAAGTTTATACCCGATACTCCTGTGGGCAGCAAGAACAAAACACAGATCTGAAAGTGGAAAGGAAAATTGGAGCAAGAAAGAAGGCGATGAGCAGGAGTTGAGGGAGAGGGTGAGTGTGATCAGACTGCATTTCACACACATGTGAAACTGTCAAAGAAAAACATTTAACAAAAAAAGGATATGAAAAATGAAGACATCAGTAAGTGGAAGCTTGTTGGCTTTTCAGTAAATTATTCTATTTTTTTAAATTATTGAAGTACTTATTTTTTAATAATAGCAAAATTTCTTATTTATTTTAATTTTTTCTGGTATGTTCTTAAATTTTCTACCATACCCGTGGCTCTGGAACAGAGCAAGGGGACAGAGAGGTAGATTGTACTGAAAAGGTGATGTCAGATAAGATGTGCTCTGCCGGTAGACCACCACGGTGCTTTTCTCATCCTTCAGTACCCACTGGGTACCTGTCCTCTGTCCTTCCAATGCTGATGAGCCTGGTTCTTTTCACCAAAGAAGACATCATGCAGACCCCATCCATGTTCTCCCTTGGAGCAGTCCCAGCGTGGGTCTCCAGTGAGGAAACTTCGTGCACAACTTGCCTAAACATCACACATACTTTGGAGAAAACATGGAAATTCGTCCCTAAGCTCCAGCCTAAAATAATGGTGGTTTAAAATAAAGCAGCATGATTTAAGGAATTCCTATAGAGCAGATTGTGGGAAGCAGCAGAGATCCTCCGAAACAAAAAGTCTGGGCAAAGAGTGCCAAAGAGTATCTTACTCTTCCTGGGTCAAGCAGCATAGGAGAGAAATGTGGCCCGCTTGCAGGGGCAAGCAGCTTTATGCCCATGCCTTCTGTGGGGGAAGAAACTCACTTCCATTCAATCCATGAAGGTTCTTTTCACTTTACAACCTGGCTGGATGCAGATGTAGTATATGCATTGAATCTTTCATCTCTGAGAAGCTTGGTAGGTGGTCTCTGGATATGGAAGAGGTAACTCAATAGGAGTTTTCCAAAGGAATGTCCATATGCAAATAAAGTGCATTGGTCAGGGTTGGAGGGGAGAGAGGAGGTATTGGGAGGAGAGGTTCTCATCAGAAGGCTTGGGTAGAGAAAATGCTAGAGTAGGCAGGAATGAACATTGCTGTAGATTTCGAGAATAGTGGGGGAATGGATGAAAACGAGCTAAGAATGTCAAGCAGCCTCTCTTTTCCTAGGTAAGTTGCTGAGTAGATAAGCTTGGGTAGTAGATTGCCTCCTGAAAGCATGGGTTCAGGTAGCTACTTAGCAGAGTGTAACAGTCACAAAATATGCACTGAGAGTTGGCCACAGGTAATTAACGCATTTGAAAGCAAATCTGTGTATCTTCTGAACCTGCAGCCCGTGATCCAGACTTCCTTCAATTTCTATAGCCATGTAATGTTTCTCTCTGGCTATGATCACCTGGGCAGAGCTTGGAGAAGGAGGAAGTTTGGAGCTATGCAAAGGGCGGTGGGAGACGGAACACTTAAGAAGTGTTGGGGGCAATGGCTGCTGAGACTAGATGGAGGAGATGAATGATATTGGTGAGCATAAGCGTCCCGTGTTATGCAGTGTCTTCATGAACTGAAAACAGGACGGGATCTTCATGATTACTTCCCCCGTCACAGTAGAATCAGCCCCAGGCCAGCATAGGCAGCCACACAGCCAGCACTTTCTAATAAATGGAGCAAATGGAGACTTGGTATTTGTTTTTTGTTTTTACTGTTGTTAATCTTGGCATCCCCTTCAATCATCCTGAGCTCTGTGTCATTATCAGCATTGCCTCTGATTTTGAAATGCAGCCTTGCAGCTCCCTCTTAGGCAAAAGAATATGCTGTAACTGGCTCTTGAAAATGGGGTTCAGGAACAGGGATGGTAAATAAAATGTCTTTAGTAGCACAATAATTTCCCTGTGTTATTAAGCCCCACCCCCATCCAACTAGTACCTAACTGTATAGCTGAATTCCTGGAGTCAGTGATGAAGGCATCATTCCCAGGTTGATGATGATGACCGATACCCCTAATGTTTCTTACAGCCATACTGAATATGTGTCAGGGCAGAAGAAGTCTGAGAAGGTGGTATGTAATTAACCTACTTGGATTTGTGCCCAAGGAACCCAAGGTTAATGGCCCTGGGAACAGGAGCATTAATGCCCACTAATGGTCAGGCCCCCTTTCATGTCTCACTCATTAGAGCTACCTTTTATCTTCTATAAGATCACGGCCTTTGGTACGGGGTCTGAGGGTAATGGGGAGTTGCCACACCCCCAGACAATGTGTTATGCATTCTGACAGCTTCTGTCTGGAGCTTGATCCTCCCCATCATAATATTCAGGTAGAGCATCAAGCAGATCTCAACACATTCCAGCCATCTGCTGAGCATTGCTGCTGATAGCTAAGATGAGCCTGATGCATATTCATGGGCAAAATCATTTCAGGTTTTCTTCCAGCAGACTGACAAAAATGTGGCACCCTCTTGCTTTTCACCTGTTTGAGCTCCTCTGTTGCTACACTCCCTGGGAGAGCGAGAAGAGGCTTTAGCCTGCAACACATCCTCACTCATACTTGATGCAGCAATAGAATCCTTAGCAGGTGAATTTTGACTGTCCTCTGCCCTCCCGATTGACTAAAAGGATGCTATTTTTGTCTATCCTTTTCTGTTTTCCCTTGTTCCCTTTACCCTCTTCAAGAAAACCCTACCTTTGCCATATGCTAATCTTGTGGGATCAGCTTTTGTAATGCAAACTAGGGACAGTGGCTAGAGGAAGACAGAATTAAGGGGGGTGGGGGGATAAGGCAGAGAGATAGCAAAAGAGAGAGGAGCCAGCAGTGTGTGGTGGTGCAGGCCCATAATTCCAACACTGGGGAGGTAGAGGGAGGAGGATCCAGAGTTTGAGGCCATCATGAGCTACTTAGAGAGACCCACCACCACCACAACCTCCAAAAGAAGAAAGACAGGGAGGGAATTGAAGAAAGATGAGCCAAATTGAGTCTGGGCATGAGTTGGGGTGGAGAGTTAAGTATGGGCTTGGCAGGCATAAAGGTTTAGTCAGCCTTCTTGTGTGGGAGAGGAAACACATAGGTAAGTAGGGGAAGTGAATTAAGGCCTTAATAAGAGTAAAGAATTTAATGACGCCACATCTCTTCAGGCCTTTAAGGGGGTGGGGGTAGGGGTTGGAGACCACTAACTTCACAGGACTTTGTGCTTCCTCTCCTGAGATGTGCTTACAGGAGCGTCCCAGGCTTGTACAACAATTGCAGTCCTATTCTTATTTAATCCTCCCCCAGACTCTCAGTCGTCGGAATCACGGTCCTCTTAAAAGTTCCATAGCCATAGAACCACTAACTTGTTCATGGTCACACAACACAAGCAACTCAGTGCAGGGCAGATGTTTGAGATTGTTTTCTTTGTTTTTTCAAAGGGAAGAGGAATAAAAGGGGCTCATTCCCCTTTGCCCTTTGTGGCAAGGATAGGGCCTTCTCGCTGCCTTACATACAGCATAATGGCTTTGGTGGCTGCTAGGTTCCTTCATTTCTCTGGCCTTCTCTGTTGACCCAAGAAAAGGGCAGTGGATGGGATGGGATGGGATGGGATGGGATAGGATGGGGAAGGAGAATCCATCTTCTACCTTTGGCAGTTAAGGAACAGCCAGGGGTAGAATGGGAGCTCTCTCAGTGCCACCAGCTTTGGCATTTCCTACAAGAGCCTGAATGATAACTCATGCCATTAAAGCATCTAAAATCAGATTCAGTGCCAATCAAACATCCCACTGGCTGAACAGAAGCATCTCAATAGCCCTGGTGTCCTAATTTTCCTAGTCAGAGACAACAAAACCCCAGGTAATGAGCGGAGGAGGAACTGAGTCCCAGGAGCACACTCACTGGGGGAGTCTCTTGGGCTTAAATACATTTAAAGCAGGCCCAAAAGAAAGCAGTGATTACAGACTAATTTTCTGCCTGCATTATGTTAAGTGTCCCAGCGTCTATACAAATGACAATTGCTTTGTGCCAGAAGTCTATTTACTGAATTGCTCTTATTGGTAAATTTTATATTGGCAGAAGAAGGAGTCTTGAGGAAGGTTTCTCAATTTAAAGGTGAGGGTATCAGGGTACCAGTCAAAGAGGTAAAACTTGCATATAGTCACAGGCTGATTCTCCTTTTTAAGTGTAATTCTTAAGAAGAAGGAAAATTATCCTGCCATTTACCTGGTGAGGATCTAGAGAGTGCAGGCTTTTGACTGGAGAAGAAAACAACTCTGCCTGAAGCAAAGTTGGTTTTCAGGCAAGGAAGCAGATGTGGGTGAGGAAAGAAGCAGGGGTAGAGAAGTGGTGGTGACGGACTGGGTCATCCATCCCAAGGCATCACAAGTGGCCATTCCGACAGGTGTAGAAGGGACACTTGAAACTTTCTTCCAAAAATGGATACCACTCCTTCCCCAGGAGCAATGACAGCCCCTTCAGTGCCTCCATTGGTCCTCCCCTTGCTTGTCTTCCAGTCTGAGCCTCAGGTTGTAGTGATAAGGGGAGAGGGGGGCGCCAAATGTAGTGATAAGGGGAGAGGGCCTGCTTTTCGTCCCGTTTGGCTCCCACATGGCTAGCTTATATCCCGAAATAACAACATATAAATTGTATTCA
>LOJH01056914.1:0-11631 GCA_001685095.1 Ellobius talpinus | reverse complement strand
TTTTCCTGATGTTATTACTGGAAAGGCAGGCAGAACTCTGGGGAAGCTATCCCATAACTTATTATATACTCACAAGGCTAAATTTTGCCTTTTTACCTTTTGTTCCTGGTCATCAAATTTAATAATTTCCTCAATCTTTCCAAATCTGTTTACCACTGCCTTTTGTAATATCTGTATCTCCTGTCCAGTGTCCTGCCCTAATGCCCTCATTGAGGATTAAGTATGTCCAGTAGAGATAATGTCTCATCCTTGGACATAATCTTTATAGCATGCATATTACCTTTCTGGAGAGACATTCTATCTGTCAATCTGTCATACCCCTTGACAGAGTATGCCCAATACATTCAACAGTGTGAATTCTCTCAAATAATGTGTCAGCACCCAATGTCATTGATTGGGTTCTATGTGCCAAATTGGCTGTTCCCTTCTCCTAAGTGCTGAATCTTCCTTTAAATAAATTACCGCTTTTTTGAGAAGCTTGGTACCAGTCTCTGTTATTTCTAAAAGTAACTCAGTTGACTGAGTTTTGTTAGTTAAATTGTTCATGTACTCCTTCAGACTTCTGACTTCTTTTTTGAGAAGTTTGGTACCAGTCTATACCATTTCTAAAAGTACCTCAGTTGACTGAGTTTTGTTAGTTAAAGTGGTAGTAACCTTCTTCAGATTTCCAAACTCTTTCTTGAGAAGTGTGGTATCAGTCTGTAAAGACTGTACCATTCCTAAAAATGCCTCATTCTAGCTCCTATTGTCAAACTATATTTTTAAGAAAAAAATATTGAGGACAAGACTAATCCCCAGAATCAAAAATAGTGATATAGAAGGGACATCATATAAGTCTTGTAAAACCTTGCACATGGTGTAAGTAAAGAGGCTATTGAAACTTGGACAGTTGGGTTGTCTGAAATACTGCCCTTTTAAACTAGCAACTTATGATCTATATTTAGGCTATTAAATCTTACCTGTGGCTTAATTAGCTGGATTAGGTGCAATAACCATTACCTGCTAATAGGTGTCACAAGCCACTTATAAAACTAACCCAGCTGGCCCAGTGACACACTTGGAGTCACGTGACTAGTATGAATCTGATTTTAGTGTGAAATGCTGAAAGATATGCTTAGATCAAAAAATAGTTACTAATATAAATCACAAACTGTGTGTACCACAGTGGGCCCTGATCAGTCAGCAGCCACAGGAGCACAGGGATAACAAGATAACAGCAGGTACCCAGGAAAACCTGTATCCAATCTGAATTTCCATGCAGTGTGCGTGTGGTGGGACACAGATAGTGGGGCTAGTGTACAGGGACTGGAAGCTGCTATGAGGTGAGTAATGAGATAATATAAAGAACCATGGCTGATCTGCAGCAAGAAAAGCCGCCGCTTCATGAAAATTCTATATCCATATGAACTGCTGGCTCCACGCAGAGGCTACAGCCGGCTGAGGGAGGGCTCTTGCCTAGCTGGGCACATTCTGAGCTGGCAGTGGGCAGTAGAGCCTAGAGGTTCTAAAACCAAAAGTTCGGGAACCAGATGATGACATAAGTCACAAAACAAACCCACACCAGTTCAGAATTATGAGTAATAAAGGGTTATTTATTTAAGGGGAAAAATTATAGATCACTGTCCTAGACAGCAGTCCTCTGCATGAACAGGAACAAGTCTAGCAGCCAGAACTGGGAGATGGACGGAAGAGAGCAGGCACATGGTTATGGCTGCATTTACAGTATAATAGACCACATCCACATGGGCTCGTATCTTAAAGGTTATTGGCTGAAGGAGCTGAATGTGCTCCCACAGCACATGCTGCCACATGAAAGATGAGTAATGAAGACAGCTCTCTCATGCTCAAACTTTGGAGCTGGCTCACCCACACCACCAACAGTAATGAGTCTATTTTGCTGCCCAGGGAAGGTGCAGGGCCAGTTTTTCCAAGTGTTGCAATTGGTGGGGGACAAAGTCAGCTCTCCTGCTCTTATGACTTCAAGGACAGCCCTCCCACTGGCCTCAGGCATTGATGGGAGTTGGAGGACATCTTTCTCCTACCCATGCTGTCATGTGACAGATGAATAAAGATAGTCTAGATTATTTTCTAGATCTCAAAGTAAGATAGCCAAATTGTGAGAGTTTTCACAGTGATGTGTTACAAATAATGAAGCCATTAGTGAGCTTCTGAAAACCTTTCCCTTTTCCAGTTTTTTTCTCCCATTTTCCAGGAAAGAATGAAGGAAGAGAGAGAAAGGATGGAGGAGGAGGAAGAAGAGGAGACAATAAAGAAATAAGAATCAAAAAAAGGAAAATAGCAAATCCATCTTTTCTAACCAAATACCTTACAGTATTACAGGCACCCTTGTTGCCCCCACCACAATCCACTTCCTCCCTTCCTTCTCCCTGTTTTATGCCCCACCCAAACCTCCTTCCTGCTTATCCTCTTCCCTGCTCTCATTAATCTGCTAATGATTCTGAGAGTGCTTCAAAAATAGACTTTGAATCTGACCAATTTAAAAAAATATCAGCCTCATTGCTGCTGTGCTGTCCAAATTAACTTCTGTGAAATTAAATAACAGGGTAGTTCTTCAAAAGAAACTAGTTTAATAGATAATAGCAGAACACTGCAATGGGTAATGTAGTTGCCTTTGTAAATTTTGGTTGTATCAACACAAATAAAACCTAGTGTCTTTAAAGGCAGAACAAGGAGAATCACACAGTTATTTTGAGATGAAGAAAACATTGGTTATAGGAACTATCTCAAGAACTTATGTTATGCGATCAGTGGAGACTACTAGGTAAATGTTATGTAGAGGGTAGTGGTCTTTGTGACTCATATAGAAAGCTACTATCGGAAAGTTCTTGGTGAAAAATTTTGGTTACAAGCATATGTGCCTATGAACATTTTAGGGGCCTATGTTATTACTTTATCATAGACCTGTGTGTGCAGAGGTCTGTCCACTTTAATGGCCTCCCTCTGTTTAGGTTTGACATGTGACTGTTTGAATGTTGACAATCTTCCCATTGTTATTACACTAACATTTTAAACAGAATTCTTGGAATCATCCTTTCCTCTGCCCATCATCTTCATTCTCAGCATAGTGGCCATACTGATCCTTTTATAGAAAAAGACAAATTATATAGAGTTATAAAGCAATGACCAGGCATGGAAAAGATCCACTATGTCCCAAAAGTAAGACAGTTTGTGATTGACAGAGATGTAGGCACCCAAATCTTAGTTCTTAACTTTATGCTGCTTCATGGCAAGGATCATCAGGCCTCCTAAAGGGACACAGAGGAAAAGACTGCATCTTTCTGTATTTTCAGAAGTTTAGAATCTTATTTAAAGAGCAACAGCCCAGAAAACAACCCAAATCACAATGACAAGATGGCTATATTTCTAACAAGAATAAATAGAATTCTTAATAATGATTGCTTACATAAAACCTGAATAGGATACCATGTCTCTTGAGTGGGAGGAGGAGGTGGGTCATAAGGATGTTTCCTTGGGGTGAGTGGAAAATGGTACTGAGATCTTGCTCTGCTTTGTGATCATCACAATCTCTATGAAAAGAATTTAGAGAAGACATACAGAGTGTGTCATAGAAAATAAGTGCAGCTTATTAAAAATGGGGGTGCTCTCAACGCCGAGAATGGAAAGAGCACAAGAGCATATGGAGCAGCATAAAGTTAGGGATTTTGTCCATAGTCTTTGCTTCATGGTCCCCAGAGCAGACAGTTTCTCTGTCCAGGTGATGGGTCCACGGGGATTACCTCTTAAGGTTGTTGACAATGGCATATCTTTGTTCAGAAAGCCAATGGGCAGACATTATCTAAGGATCTTCTGAGTAGTTTATAATTGAGTCTCCCCCCAGCGTCAAGATATGAATCTCTTTGCTTTGATCAATAACCTGAGCCAGACAGTTTTACTTCTTGGTTTTAACAGGTACTGATTATGAAAGGTCTATTTCCAAGGCTGCTGGTATCTAACCTTCTACCTAAGAGAAGGACTGGGTTTTTTTTTTCAAATTTTGCATATACATACTAAACTGTGTATGTGTGTAGTTCTCTCTCTCTCTCTCTGTGTGTCTAGGGGATGAGGGTAGATGAAAGAAAGATAGACTTGGGGTTGCAGGCTTAAAGATGGACTATGGTGAGACAGAACCCTTGCTGAAGGTGTGGGTGAGCGAGCATAGGAGAGTTGTCCCTATTACTTGTCTATTATGTGGCAGCATGGGTGGGGGAGAGATCACCCCATCAATTCGAGAGCTGGCCCTGAGATTACAAGAGTGAGAGAGCTGGCCCTGCCCCTTATTAGCTGGAGCACTGTGGAGAGTGGCCCCTATGCCACGCCTAGGCAGCACAGTAGAGCTGGTCTGAATGTGTAGATGTGGAAGAGAGGGAAGCAGAACTGGCCCCACCCTTGGTTCATCACTGCAAGGGGTGAGTTAACCAGGGCAATGAAGGGGAGCTCACCCTGGTGGTGAGGAAAAGGAAGACCTGGCAGGCTGACCAAACCTGCAACTATCCAGACTCAGAACCACAGTTATGTGTTGGCCCACCCCAACATCCACTCCATCTGTGATCTACTGGAGCACATGAAGGGACTTGTCCTGAGGACCCAAAGCTGCAGGATCTCCACAATACACGGCAACAGCAGAATAGCCAAGAGGAGTTTGAATGAGGGCCCAGCATCAACAGCGTAGCAAAAACTAGAGGTCTTGAACAAGACTGATGACTCTTTGTAATGAAAACTTGCAAGTAAGGATATATGGATAAAAGCATTTGCTGTAAGGATGTATGGATAAAAGCATTTGCTGTAAGGATGTGTGGATAAAAGCATTTGCTGTAAGGATGTGTGGATAAAAGCATTTGCTGTAAGGATGTGTGGATAAAAGCATTTGCTGTGTGACTCACTGTGTCACACTACAGCTTCCATGATGGGATTGATTTTTCCTTTGTTTTCTCTCTCTTTTTCTTTTTTTTTCTCTTAAGTTTTCTCTTATTTTATTTGGGGTGGGGGAGGTTGTAAGGGCAGACAATGGTTATGAAGGGATCGGGAGATGGGATGGAGATGCATGTGTGAAAGACACAAAGGGTTAATAAAAAGAAAGTTAAAAAAAGATGGACTATGGCATTGATACAAATTGAAGAAGAATTTTGGTTTCTCAAGAGGGCTGAATCACTGAGAACTGATTCTAGAAGAGACTTAAAAGAAAAAGAAACAAGCACATTCAGTAATATAGGGTCCCAGTTTAGGTTTATGGCAAACCAACTTCATTGATTCTTATGTAAGAGTAGGGACTTCTCAAGGTGTCTAAGACTCTAGCCTGGCCTGGCTTACTCAGCAGGCTGAAGCAGTTGCTTGTGCTCTGGGAATGGAGAACTTTGTCTAGCCTCAGTATTTGGATTTCTTCACCCATAGAAACATAGTTCTGAGGAAGGTTGTTGTGAACAGTGGGTTGTGGTCCCTGGGAAGTAAGTCCACTGCCTGTTGAACTCTGACTTCTGTCACAACTGACTAGGATCGCTCCATCACTGCTGTAGCTCAGGTTTGTCCAGCCATCGAGGATGTTTATGTTGGAATCTCTGATCTCCACCTTGCTTTTGAGGCATCCTAGACATTCACATTTCTGTTTCCCTAAGCCTTTTCACCAGTCCTCTCTGTCTCTTTTCTGTTCTGCCCTTTTCTCTTACTATCTCTTCTCCACATTTTGATCTTCTCCTTTGACCTTCCTGTACCAAGACACGAAGCCCTGGCTCCTGGTGGTTCCTGGTGTGTGGACTTGTATTTATAGCTCAGCATGGTACTCTTTATGGTGAGAGCTGACACTTGTCTTCAAGTTTCACTTTTGAACATTGTGAGAACTAGCCCTCAATTGCCTTGCTGGCTGAAAACAATTCTTCTTTATCTCTGTCTTGAGTCTGTCTTGAGTCTGTGGATAAGCAGGCTCAGTGGACTAGAAACAAGAGTTGAGTCACTCAGACGTGTCTCAGTGCCAGTCTGTGTGCTAGGCATGCTGTTAAATTGCTCATCACAGTAACATGTTGAACATACCAATTATTTATTGAGTTATCAAAGATGATTATGCACACAGCACACTGTAACAATTCTGCCACCATATTAGCATATTATTGATTCTGTATCAAGCACAGATTAAACTTCTGCTGTGATACAATTTTGAATAATAACAAAGCATCAAAGAAATAGCCATTATATTATTTTGGAATGTCATACAAATCTGTGAAACACACAGATCTTTTTAAAAAAAGATCTTCAAAAATTTATTGAAAATTCATGCAATAAATTTTGGTCACCGTTCACCCTCCCAGATCCTCCCCACCTTTTCTCTTACCCAGCACCACACCTTCTTCCTCTCTTTCTTTAGAAAATAAACAAGCAGAACAAACAAACCAGAATTTTTAAAAATGGAAAAACATAACACACACAGACATCTAAGACCGTAACCCATAAACACAAAATCAGAAACATAATACTCAAGCAAAAGACTAGACAGATTAAAAAAAATGCACAAACAAACATTATGATACAAAATCATTTACGAAAGCACCATTGAGTTTTCTCTATGTTGCCATGCACTGCTGAGCATGTGGTCCACTCTTAAGTGTGGTTTATGTAGCCAGTAGCCTTCCATTGAAGAAAATGAATGTTTCCTTTGAAAGTAGATGCCAATTAGAGATGACTTCTGTTTAGGGATGGGAGATTGGAAACATGTAGATCTTCACTAACTTAAGCAGTGTTAACTGAATACCATTAACTACTACCATTTTGAATCCACTGCTTACTTTGCTTCAGATACCACAATAAGTATTCACTGAGGTGAGGCTGGTTAAATGGGATGTCCCGAATCATGCAGTAAGAAGATCAAACAGCTGAGATTTAAGCTTCCGGTCACCAGGTTCCAAAGCTTATATTATTTTTTATCACAAAAGACTAGATAATAAACAGGATACTGTCTACGTCATTGTGGAACCTTAGGTGTTTTCCTGAATTCCGTCATCTTATTTTGAAATGCAAATATTAGCTGTCATCTTGTTTGAACAGTGTAGATGAACCTGTAAGTTTTAGAACTGAGATTACTGATTGAGTCTAACTCAGCTCCCTGGAATTTTAATAAGGGGCAGCTTTAGGGCTGAAATGAACTAGATGTCAAACCAGAAGACTGGAGGAACAATGGGGGGATATTCAATTTCATTAGGCATCAATTACACCTTAAACATGAATTACATATTACATATTTGTTCTATAATGTAGTTACCACAATAACTCTGTGGAATACAATAATGTTAAAAAAGAGGTAAGGAAGTTCCTACCAATGCTTCGAGAAGCAGTCAAACTTCTTAGTTTTATCTGTTTGTTGGACCTTTACAAGCAATACCCTAAAAAATTTCCTACACTTATTGACATATACATTTCATACCCTAATATGAGTCAGATGCTAATACCTCCATTTAATAACTGGCCAAACTAAGGCACATAGGCACTGAGCATCATGTCCACAGCTACACAATCAGCAAGTAGGAAAGTTTAAGTTCAGGCTCTCTGATTGGACACTTTGGACTGTAATTGCTCTCTGAAGGGGTGAAGTGGCAGAACTCAGATTCAAATTCATTCTAGACTTGTTTTTATTTTCCACTTGAACTCACAGGAGAGTGTCCCTTTCACAAACCCCCGTCTTTTCATAAGGCTGGTAGCTGCCTTCTTTAGTAAGCAGTAGTCACTTTTCTTAGTTAGGGTTACTATTTCTGCGATGAAACACCAAGACCAAAGCCACTCAGGGAGGAAAAGGTTTATGTCACTCACAGTTCCATATAACAGTCCATTATCAACAGCAGCGAGGGCAGGAACTCTTGCAGGGCAAAAACTGATGGAGAGGCCATGAAGGGAAGGGGTGCACATACTGGCTTGATCCCCTTAGCTTGCTAACCCAGGACCATCAGCCCAGGGTTGGCACCACCCTCGATGGTCTGTTCCCTCCCCCATCAGTCACAGATTAAGAAAGCTGGATCTTATGGAGGCTTTTCCTTAACTGAGGTTCCTTCCTTTCCTATAACTTGTGTCAAGTTGACATAAAGCTAGCCAGGACATTACTTTTGAGAGAAGAGTGAAAATATCATTCTTCTGGACGATTCAGAATTCCTTCAAAACCCCAGTGAAAAAAAATGATCTGTTTAAAAAAGCATTAAGTCTCCACTTCATCTGGTCAATCCTCTTCCTTCCAGAGATCTGATGATATAATACCCAGAATATTTTATTTTTGTTTCCAACCTCTGCTCACACTTCATACCAAGTCCTTTCCCAGGTGAAGCAGTCTTACAAATCGACTCCGGATCTCCTTGGTTCTTGCTCCGTAGATAATGGGATTGAGCACAGGAGGCACCAGCACATAGAGGTTAGCCAGGAAGATGTGTACATGCTTGGGAACTCGGTTGTGACCAAAGCGGTGGGTGAGGAAGGAGAAGAAGGCAGGTATATAGAAAACCAGAATGACACCAAAGTGAGAGCCACAGGTACTCAGAGCCTTGTGTTGAGCATCACGGGATGGAAGACGAAAGACAGCCCGGAGGATGAAGCCATAGGAGACAGCAATGAGAACTGAGTCCAGGCCCATGGCCAGCAGAGCCACAGTCAGCCCGTAGACAATGTTGACAGTGATGTTGGCACAGGCAAGCCTAGCAACACCCATATGTTCACAGTATGTGTGAGCCATGACATGGTGACCACAGTAGGGCAGTCGCTTCAGCAAAAAGATGAAGGGGGACACAATAACTACACTGCGGACTATCCCAGCAAAGACAATTTGGCCTATGACAGTATGATTGAGAATGGTTGTATATCTTAGTGGGTTGCAGATAGCCACATATCGATCAAAGGACATGGCAAGGAGAACTGAGGACTCTAGAGCATAGATGGAGTGGACACAAAACATCTGGGCTAGGCATTCACCAAAGGAAATCTCATTAGCATGGAGCCACAGAATGGCCAGCATTTTAGGTACAGTGGTAGAACTGAGAGCCAGGTCAGTGAATGAGAGAAGGCAGAGGAAGAGGTACATGGGTGCATGAAGTGCACTCTCTGTCCCAATGACAAGGATGAGGGCAGCATTACCAAGCAGTGCTACCAGATACATGACACAGAAAGGGATGGCAATCCAGGGGTGGGCAAACTCCAGCCCTGGGATCCCAGTCATGAAGAAAGTGACTGGGAGACTGTCACTTACGTTGGAGGCTGACATCTGTCTTGGCACATGAAGGGCTCTATCCAAGGAGTGACGGCATGCCTGCCCTGTAATATTATGTATCAGGCTCATTCACATATTTGTAGGCTGAGAAAATGGTCTGTCACTTGCTCAAAAATCCCTTGAAGCCTCTGATATTTCCTCTATCATTCATCAATGCTACTCTTATATTCAGCACAAGGTATGTGTTTATGTTCCTAAATGAATACTTCCTGACTCATGTTGTGAAAAGTCTTGTGTATTATCTAGAGGCTTTTAGCCTGTTCCTTTGGATGGATTTTTCTTACTTTTCCTCACCCATAGCCCTACCCACATCATTTGTAGTTTATTTCCCCTTCTATATATTTTTTCTTATTTCAGTTAACATTCCAGGGTACTTCTGTCTATTATGCTGCTTAGCCGTCTTTAAACTCTTGCCTGTTTGATGTGGACTCAATGTTACTTGTAGGACTTAAACTTGGTTTTATATATCCAGATTCTGAGTTGGGACTTTTCACCCAATGTCAATATTTAATTTTTTATCACTTCCAAAGAAACCGTTTTATTCCTTGTTGCTTCCTAATGTTATGCCTTTACTCAGTGTCTGAACTTTGGACCCTCTTCCTACTTGCACTGAGATTTCCAGGGATAATACTGGGTGGTTTTGGCTCACTCTGGTACTGGTCTGTCGTGGTAGAATCCGGCAAGCTGGAACCACTACACACTCCCTCTCCCTCTTTTTGGCCCAGTGTTATACCTGTGCAGGATTTCCAACTATTGTTGTGAGAAATCTGCTACTCTGTCAGCATCTGTGCCTGAGAGGATGGGGACAGAGTACAAACACAGTTTGTTTTCCTTCCTTCAAGAGGCAATGTGAAAGCATATTGAGCTAGTGTCTCACTTGGTTTCACACCTGCAGCCTCTTCCAAATGTGCCCCAGCTGTTTTGGAATCACTTTGGTGACTGAGTTTTTGAGATCTTGCTTAGACAAACAGAGTTTAGTCAAACTCAGACACCACCAGTTCTGTAACCCTGAGAGGCTTTTCTTTCTTTCTTTAAATAAAACACAGTTTTGTTTTGGAATCTGATTTTAGAAACATACCTGTGCAGGAGGCATCAATTTTGATGGAGTGTTGATCCCTGCAGAGGAGTCCTGTGTGGGCTCACAGCCACTCTGAGATGTATTACAGAAGTGCAGAGTTGTTGGGAGAGAAAAAAGAGCTACAGTGGTTTGGGCAGGTGTGTACCTGTGTTTGAAGCTTTGCTGGAGTGGAAGGTGGGTGTCCCTGCAAATTCAGATGGGTGTGGCTTGAGAGAGTGAGGAGACTCAGCGTTATTCTTGTTGAATTGTCTGGCCCTTTTAAAGTTTTCTGAATTCTCTGAATGTCTTCCGCTCAGCCTGTATTCTACTCTGCTTTGGTCACATGGCTCATTAAGTGAGGTTATTTATTGATTCATTCTGTAATGCTCAGGAGTAAAGACTTGGTGTCCTCCTCTGAGGGGACCTGCTGTGCACCTCTTGAGGGAGAAAGAAAATGAGAAGTTGATAAATGAGGAAAGAATTGAGGAAAAAATTGCAGTAACTTTTGAAGGGAAGTGGAAATTAACTCCTTATCTGTTCTTTATTCTCTGTCCTGGTCTTGGTCTTTCTTCTTTCCTTGCTTCTGTTTTTTTTTTCATTCTGAGTTTTCTTGAGTGCCCAGTTACTGTGGTTCACCAGAATTCTGTGCTCAGGCTGAAAGATTTATGTGAATACAGTAATAGCAGTCAGTGGTGGTAAATGCCCTTGTGCACGGCCCTGCAAACTCACCAGGGCAATGGCTAGATGGGATGACCAGGTAGCACACCAAATGCTAATAGTAGAGAGGTAGTGGATAAGCCTGGTGTTGCCAGCGACAAAGATATCCTAAAGAATGAGATGTTTTTTGTTGCAGAAGGATAGTGTGTATTGCATGTATCTTTATTCACTGATACATCATATAACCACAGATATCTTTTTGTTGGGTATCAAGAAATTTGAACCTTAATACAGACATATGAATTTTGTATGGCTAATTTTAAATCTCTGTGTCATCTTGACATATGCAGTAATGGAATTCCAGCCTCAGTTCATCTATCCCTTTGATTTTAGACATCGGATGAACCCTACAACCTTGCTGAGGTTTTTAATTCTTTCTGAACCGAAAGAATTTGCCTAACTCATATAGCTTTTGGAATTGAAGAAAAGAGCTGAGTAATGGGATTAAAGGTTCTAACCCCAGACCAATGCTTGCAACATCTTCAATCAGGCAGCACTGTGGGATCTCTGCTATGTTGCCTGTCCATTCTGAGACAGGACTCAAGAAAGCAAGAAAGTACTCTTCTTCTTCTTCTTCTTCTTCTTCTTCTTCTTCTTCTTCTTCTTCTTC
>LOJH01056912.1:0-11631 GCA_001685095.1 Ellobius talpinus | reverse complement strand
TCGGGGTTAGGAGCCCCCTGTAGAATGAGTAGGAAGTTTAAGGAAATGAGGGATTTCTGGGCTCCATTTCCAAGGGTCAGGAAAGCACTCACCCCTCCAGTGGATCTTCTGGTAGAGCGATTTAATGATTCTTTAATAAATTAGTAAATGAATGGCAATTAATCATGTACTAATACAAGACCTTGAATAATATATACCTCTTATATATTGGGACCTCTACAATGACTTGCATGTTATTTAACAAGCAATAGAAAGATAAAATAACTTTGGAAAGGAGTAAATTAGTTAATGTTGTGATTTGAAGCAAAACCTAATGAAAAATGAATGGCTGAATGGATGAAAGATAAACTTGGAATTAAACAAAAGTCAGATTTTTGGCTGAAACTCTTTATTATTATTATTGGTAAAATAAATAATAATTTAAAGCTCTCAGATTTATTGCTATAACCATTTTAGTGTTGATAGCAATAATAAAATGTAAATGAAGAAGAAGAAACATGGTGATCTTAGCCTTTGATGCCTCATAGGTCATCATTAGTTAAGTAAGAAGCTTACATCTCAATTCCTATAAAGAATGAACCATAATGGCAGAATACATCAGGTTTCATCTCTCTTGAAATGGAGGACTGAAAGGAAAATGGCATGGAGTTGCTGGGTTATTTCATTGTGAACAGAGTAGAATGAAATTTGCTAACCTAAATTTAAATCATTTTACAAGGTCACTTTTTATTCTTGTTTCATGATGTTTCCAAAACTTGGTAATATAGCATTCTTGTTTCAGGTACAATGAAGACTAGTAAAATTTTCTTGACACATTTATAGTATTTTTCAGTCACACTTATTATCTTCTTTTACTTCAGTAACTGCAAGAATTGACTCATTTCTTAGATTCGTCCTTTTGAAAATCCATCTGCTCTCTCTCTATCTCTCTAACACATTTGTCTGAAAACTTCTAGTATGTAATGTAAAACAATACTAACACCTCTTGCTTGATGAAGATAAAACTGACAAAATGAAAAGCTGACTGTGAGAACTCAGGCTGATGTGTAAATTAGTAAAACAGTGTTATCTTCCTCAAATAAAAATTTTGAAACAAACATATTTTCTGCTGAATTTTTATACTGAGATATTTTCTTTGAGCATAGATCACTGAATAAGATTCACAATGAAATTAGTACTTTTTAAAATTAATGAATGTACTACTCATCCACTTGTTATATGACTAAAATAAATATGTATATAGAAATGTATTTTTGCCAGACATGGGAACTTGTGTTAAATATTAAATAAATGATCCTGGAGCAGTGAAATAAAACTTCAAGTAAAATCTGGGTACTATTAGCAACATGATTAGTCCACATGTAACTTAACTATAGTGATATAAATAATCAAGTAAATATTATCTAGCAATTGTCTAATCTATGTTACAAAGGTGTCCTTTAATTTATGTGAGTAAAGAAACCAAGGGGTGTTCCTTGAGGCTGACCAGAGAGATTGTTCCAAACTCACCTCTAATTACTTTTAAATTTGAAATCTTGGTTTCCTAAAAAATTTTTCTAATGTAGTCTGTTATACACAACAGTTATCAATAACAGTGTGATATTCAATATCTGTAGAAGGGTATTTTGTCACTTGCCTACATTACTCCAAGAGAGGACTCTCAGGAATGTCTAATTAAGGAAATCATAAAACATACTATGAGGCTAAACATTTATTGAACCACTGTCATAGTCTTACTATCCCTTGGTTGCTTTGTTCAACCTAGAATTGTTGATAGGCAGGGATGTCCCTAACAGTTTTGATCCTTGACAATGTATATACCCCTCGTTGATTGGTGTCTAGAAGTGGCAGTAACAGTCAGGTCAGGTAGGAGTACCATCTGTCTCCTACTGGTGTCATAGTCCTTGTGCAGGCTTCAATGTTGAGACCCTTCTCTGCACAAATGTAGTTCTCATGTAGGGCTACATAGTCAAGGTGTTTCCACATTTGGCAGAAGCTGGTGGTTCAGTTCTAGAAAAGCCAAGATATTATAATTCCTCTGCCCTTGATAGTAGCTTGTGTCATAGTTTTTGAGGACAAGGTGTCTGAGACCACCAGCAATAGTTTGAAAGCTCTCTGAGAAATTCGGTGACTGGGGCCTTCAATTTCTCTTCTCTGGCATAAGTGTTTTATTCTTTTCTACCCTCAGTTCTTCATCTTCTCTGTGTGCACTACACTAAATGCTCTCTCTAGGTACTTAGCTGTCTTCACTTTAGCTGCAAAGGCACATACTGCCCTGTGACTTATGTAGCTCAGTATGCTGACCACTCAACTGTAGGCATAAGTCACAAAAACAATCCCACACCAGTTCAGAATTATGAATTAAAAGGGGTTATTTATTTAAGAGGAAAAAACTTACAGGTCACTGTCTTAGACAACAATCCTATGAACGAACAGGAACAGAGAGCTAGCAAACCGGAACTGGGAGCCAGAAGCTAGAAGGGGGGGCTTATGGTAACTGTTGCTTTTACAGTATAAGAGACCATGCCCCAGTGGGATGGTATCTTAAATGCTATTGGCTGAAGGAGCAGAAAGTGCTCCCACAGCACTCCACTGTTGCTGCCAGCACTGCTCTGCCCTCTTTCTTTTCATCTCCAGTTTCAACTAGGACAAGTGAACTCAGGTAAGAGTAGGAAACCTGAGAGAAAATTTTTATTTGACCTAATGTGGCAATGGCAGTGGGAGAAACATAGGAAGAAATACTCCAGTCTTTCTGTAGTAGACCGTTAGCAACTTGCTCATCTAGCTAGAAAATTGCTATGACTATAGACCAAAAAACATGAACTTCATATGAAAATGAACATTTAGGCTTATATCAATAACAACAAACTTCACAGTCAAATTGAGACTTGCATTTTCACTAATTATCAATTGTGTCTTCGGCAACAGTCATAGCAGAGTTTCTATTAGGCCATCTGTAAACACACCTCCTACAATGAATGACAGAGTCATGTCACAAGCAGGCATGTATTAGTAAAATGTCTGCTACATACTTGTATTAGTTATTGTTCTCATAGATGTGACAAAGTACATGAAATAAGCATGTATATGTTGGCTCAGAGTTTGAAGGCCTAGTGTCCTCATGATGGGAAAGGCATGGAGTCAGAGTGTGAAGCATCTGGTCACATTTTGCCTGTAGTTAGGCAACATGGAGTTTAAATGCTAGTACTTAGCTAATTTTATAGTTTGTCACTTTTTATTCATTCTAGGACTCCAAATCATTGTATTGCAAAACAAATTCAGGATGTGTACTTCCTCCTCAAATAAACATGTCTGGAAATAGCCTCACAGGACTGCAAAGAACTGTGCCTCTAAGTGATTGTAAGTTCAGTTAGACTGACAATGACAATTTTGCCCTTGTCAACTAAACACTCAAGCACACCATTTTAAAACATTGCATTCCACCACTGGTTCCCAATCCTGCACAGCCATCACATAACGTAAACTGTAGGAAGACTGACTTGAAAAGATCTCATTACCTTTAACATTCTCAGCTCTAGTCAAGATCCAAAATCTCTCTCTATTTTATAGGACCTAGTACTATCTCTTAAGTCCCTAAACACACACACACACACAGAGAGAGACAGAGAGAGAGACTATACACCTCTAGTATACAACATCAAGGAGTAAACATTCCCTGTACAAAAAGGAGAGGAATAAGGATATAAAAAAATCAACAGCAGCAACAACAACACAAGACTGAAAACTTAGCAGGGCAAACACCAAGACCTCTAGTCTCATGGCTAGCTTGTGAAGCGTGAAGCTCTTGTTGGCACTATCCACACTTCAAAGCTTGGAAGACAGTTGCACATAAACTTTCACCTGGTGTGGCTTCACTTCATGCATGTATCTTCCTTTGTATGATATCTCATACTTGTGGCATGCCTAACATCTTGGAGTTTCCACTGAAATTTAAACTCACATTCATAGTTTCACTCAGTGGCTTCTAAGGGTCTCCTCTCATGGAATGTATCCTGTGAAACATTCCCTAGCCTCCATGGCTTTCTAAAACCTTAGTACTTGACTTTTGCCGCTCCATGGCATATATTGCTCATGAATACCAAACCAGCACCACGTGGATTAGTTACATTGCTAAATTCTGCTACCAGATATAGACATATGAACCTGGAAACTTTTCTTTGTCTCATCTGGGTCCACTGAACCAGTTCTTCTCCTGCCTGAAGGTTCCCATAATGGGTTATAGAATAATGAATTACACAGATGATAATATTAATATAATTGATTGGAAAATGGATTAGGCTATTACTGACTAGTTATCACATGTAAATTAACATATTTCTAATGATCTATATGTTGCTACATGGCTGAGGTATTACCTTAGGTGTCTGGCATCCTGTTCTATGAATGACTGTTAGGAGCTCTCTTGATTCTGCTTTTCTTTCCACCTCTATTCAGTTTAGCTTTCCCTTCTGACTCTATTCAGTCTTGCCATAGGCCAAAGCATGTTTTTTATTAACCAATTGGAGGAATACATACTCACAGGGTACAGGACATCTCCCATCACTTCCCTTTTTATTTCTAATTGAAAATGAATTTCAGTATTAATATAGTAAAATTACATACAACAAAACAGTTATCAAGTAAGAATCAGATATAATAACCAGTCTATTTGTACTTGACAAAATTAAAGAAAATATTTTATCTCTCCTATCTTTGTGTGTCTAAAATTTTATGTCTAATTTTTATCTTTTTACATAGCTAAGGAAAACTAGAATTATAACTCTTATCTTCAACTTCATAAAAGATCTGAGAAGGAAATCATATTAACTGAGTAAGCAGGAAGTGCAAGCAAGCAACTTCAAATATGTAAGAAATTACAGAAACAGTTAGCCGCCTGGACAGTCACCCAAAGTTCCTCTACAGTTTTGGGCCTCCATCCTCAGTCTATCAGCCTAGCATATCCGAATGATTTTTCAGTGAAGCAGGATTATCTGAAGGACTGTCCCTCCTTGTTTTGGCAAATTTTTGGCAGTCCTTTCATTTTGTTCTTGTCCCATTTGAACAGTATACCATCACTAGTAGAGGCAGGGGCACTTTCTTGCCCAGTGGCTAACTTTTGCCATAAGAAAACTAAATTCCATATGGAGTTTCTTAAATGCACATTTTTTTTAAAAAAAAGTAGATCAATGCTTCTAGGAGCAGACATGTCTCATTGTCATAACAAAAAATGAACCATATGCTATTAAAACATCTTAAAAGACATATTATGTAGGCCTTTGAAGAGTTTGAAAATTACATATCTATCTGAAATATATCTCTGCATATCTAGAAAACATAATTAACATGTCTGTAAGTGTAATAATTATCACTATCATTGATAATTATTAATTTGTATTCCTTATACATTACATTTTGAAGTGAGCTACATAAACATAATACTTTAAACAAGAGTATAAATATACATACATTATAATAAAATCAACCTTAAATTTCTATCAATAAACCAAAATCCATACCAATTTAAAGTATTTGGAGATGAACAGTTATTTTTTGGATTAAAGTTGATTTAATAATCTCCCTTTTGTTCATCATTTCTATAGCGTACTCCACTTTTTTCATCAAAAAGAGATTGAATATGACCATTAAACATTTATGACCAACACCTCTTAAATGAAAATATTTTTGTTTGATAACTTGGACATAGTTCTCTTACTTCCTGCTGATTGTTGAGTGCAGTAATCTTATGGGAACCCTGAGAAAATTTAGAATTATTGCCAAGTCCTGACTGGGGTATTTTGTGTGACTGGTCCATCTCAACCAGCAGTCATGAAGCTGTCATGGATTTTGGAATATCTGGGTCATCATTTCAGGAGGTCTTGCTTAATCAAATTATATTAATCTAGAAGCAATCCACAGGCTCTCATCTTCTATTGAAAAAAAAACAGAACCTCTTTTTCAAAGCAACATATCTTTTGATCCAAATTTAGAAGTCAAGATATCTTTAAAATATCTGAGTTCCCACAACCAAATGACTCTCAGAAGTTAGCGCATTAACAGTCAAAAAATCCCAAGAAGATGCAATAATATACATAATCCACACTCCTGTGTAGACCCCATTTTTGTGGCTTTTTTATATTATTTTACTCCCTTTTAAGGATTTTACTATTTTAAGCCATATTTTTTTTATTTATTTATTTATTTATTTATCACTGGCCATTCCTTTTCTTCTTTTTCTCCTAAACCTAACCCATTTAGAGGGTTTCTTTCTTTTCTTTTCTCTTCCCCCATTTCTTTTTTTATTGTATATCTCCATCTTTTGACCATATGAGCATTTAAGCTACATGGTTAGGACCAGAGAGCCTCAGCTTTGGATGCTGGTTCCTCCCTGTTCAGCTTTCTAACATGGGCAGTTCACCTCCAGCTCAGGAGGCCATGCTCACAGTCCCAGCTCTGGAAAGCAACACTAACTGGCATGTAGCTATGTTCTTAGGCCCAGGGCTGTGTTCTCAAACCCACAGGCAGTGACTGGGAGAAGCTTCTTTGTATGGCGAACTGTGAGAGACCTCGGGATCCTCCATGTTCAGCTAAAATCCACCAAGGGGACATGGTTCTGTACCTTGGTCTGCAAAGAGAAACATGAGCTATGAAGCTGTTCTTCAATTGTTTTTGTGTGTCTAGAAGCCCTTTTTAAAGCTTTCTCCTGCTTTATGTGGATGTATGTGGACTTCCTTGGCACCAAATATAGCCAGGGTTTTTTCTCTTTCTCGCTTAGGCCCACTGAACCGGTTTCTCTCCTGCCTGTGACCTCTTCCAGAATAATCATACTATTCTAATTAATTCTAAATTAATATAATTGCTTTGTCAAAGGCTTAGGTTTTTACTGGCTAGCTATCACTTGTAAATTAACACATTTCTAATAATCTGCCTATTGCCACATGGCTGTGTTGTTGCCTTCAGTGTTTCGGCGCTTTTTTCTATGGAGGACTTGCTGACATCTCTCTCTACCCTCCCTTTCTCTGCCCCTGTATTCAGTGTGACTTTTCTGCATGACACTCTTCTATCTTTTCATAGGCCAAAGCAGGTCCTTAATTAGCCAGTGGGAGTAATACATATTCACAGCATACAGAGGGACATCTCACATCAGACATTCTTGCTGCCTTCTACCATTTTTGTAATGATCTCTATGTATCTGGAAGTAAATGTTAGGAAAAAACCACAACACTTCCCTGTGCAGTTGTTCTTAGCCATGGAATCTATTAGTAACATTCTCAGTTAGTCTCTCCTTTCAAATTAATTTACACTTTACAAGTGAGAACTTTCATGAGTGAGTCTTACCCTTAAAGAACATTTCTTGTTGCCTTAGTGCAAAGTTTAATGCTTCTTACTAATTGTGCAGTTTATTTGTTTAACATTCACAGTTGTTAGTTTCTCTGCTAGACTACTCAGTCCACCATCATAATTTCTCCATTTCATATACTTTTTTATCAAGCAGTCCTTACTCTTCATTGAGGAAACCTTTCTTTGCTACAAAAGGAGACCATTACAGAAGGGCATAGCCAATCAACATGCAGAGATGTTGAACCTAATCCATTGGAACATGTTCAACAGAATTCCAACACCTAAGGATCGTGGAACATTTCAGAAGAGGGAGCAGAAAGATTATAAAAAGCAAATGATTTTTTTGTTTTCTTTGAGATGATATATCCTACTAATGTCAGAAGCTACACCCATAAACTTCACCTATGTGACTTTGTAGACATGAACTAAATGAAAACAATATCCTAAAGGGGAAGACATAAAGGCCTCAAACCTACGTAATGAACTACAGGCAAGTAAGGACTGCAGAGTGGCTTGTGTAGCTATACACAGAAAACAGCATATCAATTGGCCATCCAATACCAAATAGTCATCTCTGAAAAGAAGAGTACAGGTAGCATTATATATACTTAGTATGTTATATTTGAAAAAAATAGATAGATAGATAGATATAGGTATACATGTATGTATATATGTTTATGTACATGTATATATTTACATGTACACACAAACACATATGTGTACACATATATGCATGTATATTAAACATATTTGCACACATATGTGCCTTAACAGCAACTAACAGAATAAAAAACTGCGAGTTTGAAATAGAACAAGGAGGGATATATGAGAGGGGTTGGAAAGGAAAAGGGAATTGAGAAATTATGGAGATATATTATCTAAAAATTTAAATGAAAGGTTGTTCTTATAAAGTAAATTATAGGCCCCCAAATATTTTGTATGAATTCTCTGAGAACTCACAGTGTATTTTTTTCAAACAGACCATTTCCCTCCAAATTCCTTTCAAATCCTCCCTCACCTCATCGTTCAGCCAAGTTTGTGTTTTCTTCTTTTCTTGTTTTACTTTGAGTGCATGTTGTGGGATATTTTAATCGCACTCTGACATTCCCAAGACTTGTCAATAAAGTTAAACCTTGTATCAGGGAGAAGAGCCAGTGACTAGCTAGCGCAACTGGCCATAGAGAAATCAGCAATTTGTATAGAGAAGATACAGAGGAAGGAACGGAAAGGGACTAGAGTTTGAGCTCCCTTTCTGCTCTGGAGTGAGGGAAGAGACACGTCTCCAGCCAAAAAGCAAGGTAAGCTAGGAGCTACTCCACTGATCTGAGTTAGTATGTTTTCAACCCAGGCTTTGACTCTCAAGTCTTATTGATAAATAGAACAATAGAGACTAAATTTAATATCATGACTGTGGCAGAACTGGGGCCATAGGACCAAAAGCCCTGCCAGGCTGTTGGCCTTAGTGGCCAGGGCACTGATTGCAGTGCTGTGGGATGGCAGATGATAATTAAAATATCAGTAGAATCAAATGAAGCTGCTATGCTGACAGGAAAACATCAAACACATGTTTACTAATCTGTGTTACCCAAACACACTTGGGCTTCAGTTTGAACATAGTCATCCTATCAGGGCTCAACCCTTGCAGCCAAATCAACTTATACAAGCCCCAAGTGAAAGCTCTGACTATTGCCTTGGATTCAAACCAAGACTCAGCCTCCAAAACAGCTTCTCTCATTTACAATCAACATAATATTGCAATTATGTGTTCTAGAAAGTACCCACCTTCTGGTGGCCTGAAGTTAAGTATCCTTTGTTGAAGGGCACTTTATGCAAAAAAGCAACAAAAACCAAAATCTTATTCTATTATTTTGTATGTTTCATTGTATAGCCTTCTCTGTGTTCCATCTGATCATTCATATGTATCTAAGTATTTCTGCTAGTCATGGATCCCCTAGAGAGAGACTTCCTTCGTACAAACAAATTGGTTGTAAGTCAGGAAAAAGCCAAAAATGGTACTTTCATCAGAAAGAAAATTTCCAACATCTAGTCAAGGTTTGAATAATGGCATGAATCCATGTGGTAAACACTTTATCATTTATAAAACATGTAGCCACCAAAGATTCCATAGTGCTTTTATCAGCATGCCCAAATGATAAGCCGAACACTGGTGTTAACTTTTAGAATACACACTGCAGAGCCAAAGCAGGAAAAAAACATACATCACAACAATTACATGATGCATCACCTATTCTCATCTCAACACACCAGCTGAATCTATCACAACCAGGATTCAGCAGCCAAACTTCTTTATCTAACCAGCCAGAGATGCTCTACCTTCTCCAAAGACATCAAGTGAATACAATTAAGAAAGCCTATTCTGCCTAGACACTGGCAAGATATAGAGGGAGCACCAGAGGAAAGTGTAAAACAAGCAGTTCAAAGTGAAGTCATAAAATGGAGCAGGAGGGAAGGCAAACTGCCAATGTGCGCCGGGGTCTGTGTGCTGAAGCTGTGTGTCATACCCTGATCTTGGGGGTAAATTCATTCATATATTTCCCTTTACATTTTGTCATTCACAGTCTAGGAAAGGCTGTGATGTTCTATGTCAGAGAATTGAATGGGAGATAGTGGTTAATAAAAAAGACTTATTTTTCCATTTCTGGGGGAAAATGCTGAAAAATTCTGCTTCTGAATGAGGTGCTGAGTGTTCAAATTGTTTGCCTACTCAGAAACTAGAAAATAGGGCTTCCAAGTTAAATCAATTGCATGTTTTATTTGGTACAAAGGAATAACAGAGAGTTTCAATATTCAGTCATATCAAGTAAACCAGACGTGCTCCCAGTGAATCGCTCAGTAACACCAGGGCAATTGTATTTATCTCAGTAAGTGTAATGTTCACTCACATTGACTTTGAGAAGTTAGCTGTGATATTCTTTGAATATCAATCTGACTGCCTCTGAGGAGGCAGAGGATAATGAGAAACCATCAACCTCAATTTTCAGATTGAGCAATCAGGATGGGTGCAGTGTCTGGACAAATAGTGAAAGTTCTCTTGTCTTCACAATCTTTCAGTACATAAGCACCCACCAGATACCAAAGTGTCTGTCAAATTGAGATGATCACCCAGCAAGATTGAAATGAACAAAGGCAAAGGAAACTGTTGGGAGAAAAAAAATTGTGTTGTGACAAATTTTCTTTTCATTCTTAATAAGAATTTTACCTGAAAAGACACTCTTCAAGGAGATATTTCTAATCTTATTGAAGAAAGAAAAAGAATGAGATTAAATACACTGTTATTTAGAACAAATATTAAACAATTACAGGATGCCTGCGTGAAGGTTTTCCTTTCTGGGTATTTTCTCAGAGATCATGTGCATCAGTTTTCACCACGAGTGCAGGGATTAGTGTACAAATGACGACAGCAGATTGCCATCACTCAGCTTTCTTGTGCCCTATTTCCTTCTTTCTCAGCACCCCAAGCTTTAGTTACACCCACAAGTTTAGATGCAACACTTTGAGGTTCTCTGTAGATATAGGCTATATTTCACTAGTATAGCATATGAACTTGTTTGTGTTAGCCACTCCAGTGATTTAAATGATCATTACCCATAGCCTCCTTGGTTGTTCCGTTTTTGGGAGGTGTAAGGTGTCTGGGTTTTTGGAGAAAGTAAGACACTGGAGAGTAAAAGGCTCACACCACTTCATTTGTTCTCTTTCTGCTTCAAGCCCAAAGTTCAAGACATGAGCTCTCAGCTTTCAGATTCTGCCACCATATGTGGAACAAATGAGGTTTTGACTGAGAGGAGAAGAAATAATTCTGTTGATTTTAAAGCATCAAAGTAAATTAACTAATTAATAATTAAGTAGCATAACAATAGCTATTCCAAACAGCAGAGTATTCATTTTCTCTTATTGATTAGCATACCAAAAAGAAATTATACACATACAACCAAATAGTGTCTATCAGTCTATTGGTAACATGTAAGGTTGTAGAGGCTACATGAAGAAATCAGATAAAAAATAAATTGAATGACTCATAAAATAATTTGGAAAAAATGGCCATTGAAATAAGCGGGATTATAGAATAATTTAATGTTTTATCTGACAAATAGGTTGACAACTGGATTAGAAATTAAGATTACTATGTAAATTGTACTGTATGCTAGGCTAATTGAAAATGAAAGAAATAATAAAATAAGAAAGAATTTCTGACATTGTTTATCAAGTCAGTATGTATTTTACACATTTAAATACATACATATACATACTTATGTTTAAAATATCAAGTTGACC
>LOJH01056909.1:0-11632 GCA_001685095.1 Ellobius talpinus | reverse complement strand
TAATAATAATAAATAAATAAATAAATAGATCATCATGAGCAGGCAACCCAGACCCATATAGTCATACATCATATGTAATGAATCATTTGTTTTCTCAATGACTGCCATTCTGATTATGATTGTATAGAATCCATATCCAGTAAAAATTCAGCTTTAAAAAATATAACATATAATTAAAATTATGGATAATAGTCATCTATAATAGTCAAATTTGTATCATTTTAGTTAGGTTTTCTAGATATAGAGATATATTTCAGTTAGATAGATAATCTTCAACAATTCTTCAAAGACCTACAGAGTGGTTGATGGGTATTGAAGAAACTTGCAATGGAATTTGTCTTCAATATGAAAGGCTAGCCAATTGGGCAAGAAATTACTGTTGGCAAGACTATTTGATGGTATATTGTATAAACTGGACATGCAAGACCCACAGAAAATTTACTGCTGTACTTGACTAAAGAAGGTGAGAAACTGACTGACTAGAATGTCAATGAAGTTGAGAAGTTAGACTATTGTGAGTCCAGAGCCAAACTATCTTAAGGCATCTTTATCCCCTTAATAATTATTATTATCTTTGTGTGTGACCTGACATCTATTGTGACCATTACACACAATTTTGTAAATATATAAACAAATCTTCAGTTTCCATCAACTCAAGGGCTAAGCATGCTGTCATATAGCATCTAAGGTTTGTAACAGATTTTCACCTCTTGTTGTAACCTGTGCACCTGCTCTGTCTACCTGTGTATGAGAATAGTGTGTTTTATAGCTGTCTATGTTCTGTTACTGTAAAAATTCATGAAATTGCTGACTCACTGAAACTTGAAATTTTGGGTGATGCAAATCTGTGTTGCTATGCCACTGGCCACTCACATTGGCCTCAGAATAAATTTGGTTTTGTTTCCTTTTGTGTTTTTTACATGAAAGATCAATTTGCCTTGCGGTTTAAAAAATTCCATCTCTAATTGATGAAACATTGCTATTGTTCCATGTACTGTATGTATGGAAGAGCAACAGTTCCATAGCAAGAAAGGGAAAGAGAAAATTTAAAGGAATCTTCAAGGTCATAAATTGATTAACTAAAGACCTCCCCCGAGGTTTTGTACCTCAAAATATCCACCCCTACCCTTAATAACATAACTCTGGACTTCTTGTGTACATTTACCACCAAAACTATTACAGTTTACTTAATAGTCCTCTCTAAAGTGATTCTCAACCTTCCTAATGCTACCACCCTTTAGCACAGTTCCTTATGTTGTGGTAAACTCCAACCATAAAATTATTTTTGTTGCTACTTCATAATTGTCATTTTGCTAGTGAACAGTGTCTCAGTTCCCAAGACGATCAGAAATATTAGTTTATACAAAAGTAGCAAACCACAGGTTGAGAACCGCTGTTCTGAATAGTGATCTAAACTAAAGTATGTCTCAGGAACCTACTGAGATTTTTAGACATCAAAAGTCCAAAACTCTTTCATTCATTCACACTCATAACCAGTAAGCAGCATTAAGACAAATCTGTTCTATGTTGTGCAGCCATGCTTGCACAGACAAGGAAACAGTATATTTAAAGTTATAATTAAACTTCACGGCAGACCGCAGCAAAGATTACATCTCTAAAACAGTTCCTTTCCCGCTTGAAAATGCCAACACTAGCCATTCATTCATCAGAAGGTTCAGTGTATTTGAAAGGTTGGTCACTGTTGTAAAAGTGGCATATTCCTTTATCAGAAGAACAAGGCATGAACTCTGTGTGTTATGTACAAGCATGGTAAGTTTAATAGTAAAACAAGTCACATATGCCTCTACCAAGAATTCCTAGGCTGTAAACACAAGGATTCTGTTACATGATCCCCTCCAAACTTCAGATTGCAAGACATGATTAAACACTTCAGTGTTTAAACATATTTTCTTGGTCAACCTAAGCATTAATAAAGCTAAAATTACAACTTAACATTTTGCTGATTTTGTTCTTGACAGATGGTAGACTGTATGATGTTTCTGAATAAAGTCTGTCACTAAATGCTATAATAGAAAAAGAAGATATGACTTATAATGTGAATCATAGTTAGTACTGTATGTGTTAAAACTACCAGGCAATTGTTGAGGCATATGTAAAATTAATTAAACATCGAGACTTTTAGCCAAGAAAAAAAAAACAGTAAAAGCTATAATGAGCTGGGCTGTGGTGGCTTATACCTTTGATTCCAGCACTCAGGAGGCAGGAGTAGACAAATCTCTGTGAGTTCGAGGCCAGTCTTGTCTACAAGAGCAAGTTCAAGGACAGGCTCCAAAGCTGCAGAAAATCCTGTCTCAAAGACAAACAAACAAACAAAAAACCCACCAAAAATCTATAATGAGCTATAATGAAAATTTGTTAAAAACTCAAAGTCAGCTATTAGGGGATAGATACTGACAGATCAGAGAAGTAAAGCAGCCAACTACAAGAGTTCTTACCTGTACCAATGCTCAGACATACAGGGCAATCCTGTCTTCAGACTGCACCCTCAGACTGACTACATAGGCTGTGTCCTCAGAGCTGCTCAAACTGACTGCTACCAAGATGGCCATGAGCTGCCATTTCCTCCTGCCTCGTAGTCCTCTCTCTGCCCAGCCATATCAGCGTGTATTCACTTCCCCAGCGCTGAGATTAGAAGCATGTGATCCCAAGAGCTAGAATCGCCTTTGTGTAAACTCTGTTTCTCATTTAGACGGGATCAATTTTGTGTAGACCAGATTGGCCTTTAATTAACATAGAGTCTTTTCCTCTGTCTCCCTAGTCCTGGGATTAAAAGAGTGTTCCACCATGCCTGACCTCTAGTGGTTTAGCTCTGCACTCTGATCTTCACGCAAGCTTTATTAGTAAAAACAGAAACAAAATATCATTCTAGCTAACTTATCAAGCATTATCAGGCTTGGATCATTAATATTCAAGCACATCTTCTGGCTGATTATATTTTATTCCACTGGATTGCATTTTTCTTCTATATTATCTATCCATTTCTATCATCTATCTCCTTTTCTTGTACTACTGAGCCCACTTGCTTTGCCAATTTGCCAATTTTAAATACTGCACAGACTTTTTAATCTTTTCTTACAATGTCCTGAACAAAAGATAATGTAAGTTTTATTTTATAGAGCACTGTTCTTTCATAGTTTATAGCATTTCATTTTTAATATCTCCTGTAGTTATATATATGAAAAGAAAAACAAAGATAATTGATATCATTAATTATTAAATATCAGTCAGTCAGATAGATACACAGATGCACATATCAATCAATCCTCCAATTTAATTCACTTTTTTCTATAAGACAAGACATTGTAAAACTGAATACTATGGGGATTCTACAACATAAAAAGATGTTCAGTAAACACTATAGCACAATCCACACATTTAGCAATTAATTTCTCTTGTTTTCTTGAATTATAATATAATTACATACCTTTCCTCTTCTTGTTTATTATTCCTAGCCTCCTATATATCTCTAATTGCACTCTTTCAATTGTGGCTTCTTTTTGCTAATTGTGTTTTACAATGTAAACTATACAATTTACAAAGAAGACACTAAAACCTATAAAGAAAGACACCTCACTTCAAAACCCAATATTCAGGCCATCAAGATGACTTGGTATATTTAAAGTTCTTGCTTAGCACATTGGACATTCTCCATTCGATCATGATGTAGTTGGACATACACATTATGTACCTATACCCATGCATTTCTATCTCACAATTTCAGCAAAATCTTAAGTGAATAAAATGAATGTAAGAAACAAATACTCAACTCTTTCTTGTATACTTATTCTCCTGCTAAATCTCATTTTCTTTTCCTTCATTTATTAACCAATTTCTATAAAATCTAATTGAAAGCTCCAAGAAATAACCAAAGCTACATGGTAACTTCAGGAGAGACTGATATACATCACAGGAATTTTTTTTTCTTCCTTTGCACACAGTGAAGCTGAATCCTCCAGCCACATCTGCAGTTAGGCACAGCGAGGTGATTGAGTGGAATAGTAATATGGGCCATTTTTAGCTTGGACTCTTAAGAGTTTTTTTCTCACTGTCTTTCTACTGCTGAATGAATAGGATATATTTGACATAAAATATAACAGAAACCCAAGATGGAAGAAGCTAGTGTCTCTAATTCAAAAGAACATGGTTACTTAAAGCTAAAATCAGAGGCAAGAATCTAGCAGATGCAGGAATTGATCTTTTCCTGTGTCACCATTGATCTAAAAATCCTGCAGTTTACCAAGTAAGAACTGGCTAATATTATGAATAGCTTACCAAGGAATTTTAACCATGGTGATTTTAACAAGCATTTAATCAGAAATTTCATTGGCTTTTTTTTTACTAATACATTAGGTGTCTTTACACAATCATAATGAGTATGCAAATGAGCAATGGATGATGGTAATAGGAAGCTGTTTTTGATCTTATAAATAGATGTAATTAATTACCAGTCATAATTTGATTCAAGGGTCATGAAGATGTGGTGCTGCCTCCTTACTGAACAGGTGGGTTTTGGGGGTTTTATTTTGTTTTGTTTTTCCTTGATGCTACTCCTTACTTGACAGCTGTTAACATTTAGACTGTGTTAGATATTGTAACTAATTTAAAAGCTTAATTTAATAATTTAGAATTTTAAAGTGATGTTTTCTCTTAGTGCTGTATTATAGTCAATAGAATTTATTCACATTTTAGAATATGACCAAAAGTCATTTTTTTGATTTTCTAGCTACTCTTCCACTCAAGTCTATTTTTTACTTGATTCTCTATTCTCCTTTTCCATTGTTAATTACAAACTGAATGCTTATTTTGTTATTCGAGTTTAAAATTACAATTAATATTATGTTAATCAACTGAAAATCCAAGATGACTTTTCTTTTATGTAATTTTATGTATACTTCTATTTTCCTTGACTTCAGAAAACAAATAAAATAGAGAGGAATCATTTAAAGTGGGCTTACATTCTCTAATTCTTCTCATTTTATACAATCATTATATGAATAACACAAAAGTTCTTTATCAGAAAACATAATGATAACATCAACTGTATCTTTCCATGTAAATTATTGTCAAATGTTTTTGGGCTCAAATATATATTGAGTACATCAATTCAAATAGTCATATCAGGTTCTTGAATTTTAAGAATTAAAACATAAATGAGCTTGTGGTGTTATACATAAACCCAGAAATTTTCAAATAAAATTATGTTTACTACTAGCTGCCCTTTGCACATATAAACTATTGCTAATTCTAATATAAAGGTAAATAAAAGTTCCCATAAATGCTCTGATATCTAGAGCTATTAACCTAAGAATTTAACAGCTGAAGAACAATCTGCTAAGTGTAAATTTCTAAGAATTTTATTTGAAAAAAGTTGTTATGAACTGCAAGCATTATATGATATTATTTTATATCTTATTTTCCTTTTCACTAGAAGTATTCAAATACAGAAGTGCATTTTCAAAGGTTTGTCCTTATGTGTTTTAATGTGTGCATAATCCATTTCTGTACCTTGCAATAAATGAATAAATACTGGTTTTAGGATGATGCCATCTGCTTTTTTTGCATCATAGGTAAATTTATACATCATTTTACATAGAAAAAATAAATGTATTCCCTGTACATCCATTTACCATCTGTTTAAGCACATACATATAATAATACTTCTGCATGTGTGATCATTGACAACCCATCTGAGAAAAAGCACAACCTGTATCTAAAACGATGAGCATATAAATGTACTCGGAACTAATAAGTATAAGTAAAATCATCATGTACCATTAGCATGGCAAGGATCATAATTAGAAGTGCAAATGAATAAATAAAAAAATGATTCCTTTAGCAGTTGTTTTAAATTGAAGACAGTGGAACACCTAAGACATCATTAGCTTTTAATATATTGAAATAGTTTTAAAAGTCTGTATTTCATACTAATGTTAACTTTAAGCTTATTTTACGATAATTATTCTACTGGTTTCATCTCAAGTTTCTAATGGTGTCTTCAATGCAAAATGGAACTATCCCAAGTTACTTTCCAATTAACAGAATGATAGAAAGAAAATGACCAATATATTTCTACTAAAAACCATGAGCAAGCAATTTCTGCCATCTGATCATTTAATACCTCTATGTAAACACTGTATATTTCTGTGGTCATAACAGAGTAATTCCTAAATACCCAGCAAGACCTACTGAGGCAGAGCAAGTGAACACTGTGCTGGGCTCATTGTGTTATTGGGAGTAATTAAAAATCATTATTAAGAATTTGCATGTTCTAAATTATCAAAAACAGTTTCATTAATAGAAATTTTCTCCATTTGTAAAATTCAATAATCCCAGTGACTAAACATTTATTTTAAAAATTTTAAGTATTTAGGTTAAATATTTTAATTTTGTCCCAGACTGGTAAATGAAGCCAACTGTTTACTCCTCGAAAATTAATATTAGATACGTTTCCCAGGAGAATTCCAGAAGAGATAGACATATAGCCATAAGAATAACAATAGATAAGCTTTCCACTTGTATGTATGAGGTATTTTATAAAGTAACTGGAAATGGAAGCTACTCTAACGTCCTGTGCCCAGAATTTCAAATCTAGAGCTTATTAACAACAAATTAATTCAGTGTTATACACATAGATTAGGAAATTTAAATCTAGGAAAAATGCTTGGATAGACTCCCACCGACCAAATAAATATGGTTTAGTCAGGCCTGAACTAGAGTTCAGTTTCTTCTCTAGCACACTGTGATGCTGTCTCATGTGACTTAAGAAAACAAAGAGAGATGTGTGCAGGTTTGATATCATACAGTTCCTTCTAATCCATACTCATGTCATGACAGAATCATAACAATGTCCACAATTTTACAGCATTTGAACAAGTAACAAATGCACATAGATTATTTTGGGTATAGATATATGTCTGCATATGGAAAACCTTGAAGATGTGTCTTTCGTGATTTGCTTGTCTAGTCCTATCTGCATATTCAATGCTAATTTGTGTGATGTGTATTTGTGTCATGTCCCTTATTGAACATGTAGTTTCTGTTAGACATCAGGAATTGTTTAAGAATATGCGCAATGTTTTCACTAAATTTGTCTTGCTTTTGTTAGCATTTTTCTTTTTTTCTAAATCAAGTAAAATCTAGACAAAAATATATTAATAAATCACATTTTCCTGGTGATTGTTATAGAATAAGGTAGTGTTTTGTGATGTTATTTAAATATCCAATGAATTCAACTATTATGTGAAGTGTCATTATTATTTCTATTTATCAGATAGAAAAATCTAGAATTGAACTTGCTCAAAATAAAGCTAACCCTAGCAGCAGAGTGAGAACTGGGGAGTTCCTACTGCAGATGCTTTGTCTTAATTTGTTTGCCATGCTGTTTTAATTGGTTCATTTCAAATCAGAAATTAGTTTTCCTTCATACTGTTCAAAATGATTAATTTTAAAAGAGGCATATCCCTTCTATTGCTATTGAATTGCGTGGCTTTGAATCTGCTTACAAATAGTAGCCACATTTGATCTACAAAAAAAGAAGAGGAATTTGTATTCTGTTTTGTTGAGTTGACTTTGCAGGGTTTAGAGTTGCCTGATGGTTTTATTTATATTCAGGGCAGACTACAGCAAGCAGCACAAATATAGACGATGTTTAAAATTACTTTAAAATACTTTTAGGTAGGAGACAGTCACTAACAAATTAATACACACACTTGCACAAAAATGTATGTACAATTATTTAGAGTATATATTTTATATAGATATGCACACACATATGTATATGTACGTACATATATACACAAACAGGAAGAATGAGAGAGAGAAAGACAGAATGTTTTTCAGTATTCTGCTACAGCAGTACCTGAGAAAATCAACTTAAAAAGAAAAAAAACACTATTTTGGCTCAGAGTTTTGTAGGTTTCAGTTCATGGTCAGTTGGCCTGTTACTTTTGGACTCATGGCAAGGCAGTATATACCATGCTGGGAGCACATAGCACACCAAGTTTCTCATCTCCTTACAGTTGAGAAGTAGACAGAGAAGAAGAGGAGGGGCTGGGGTCCCATTATCAAGGACATGCTTCCCATAACCTAACTTCCTCTCACTGTATGGGGGAAATACATACATCTCAGGGATTACTAAATATCAAAATACATACATCAGTCCTTAATCTTTACAAAGCACTACTATGGTTACGTTTCTCATGACACATGCTGTTTATGTTCTAGTCGTTGACCAGAGGACCAATGACATTAATGTGCAGTGAAATCCCACTACCACTTGAAAGGTGAAGAAACATTGCTACTACATTCTTGTATATGATGTTTCTTTAGATTGCTGAAGACATATCAGTGTCAGTGGCAAAGACAAGGGAGGGGCACTTCCTGAACTGAATTAGGAACTAGTTATTTAGTTCTTAACTAAATTTATAGTAATAGATTACATGATATAATGAAAAAATTAAAAATATTGTTTTGCAGGATAGTTAAATAAGGTGGTGCTTATACAACCTAGGACACGTGGTATGACCTTTAACACAAAAAAGAATCAATTGAAGGCAAATATGCTTCTGTTGTAATAATTTTTTAACATAACTTTTGTGGGTGGACTTAATCCTTCTTGTATTTCATATTACCCCCTCACATTTGATAACTTGCCACTGTTAATGTTTATCTTTGTTCTCCCCTCATTGAAGAATGAGATTTAATTAAGCCAAATGATATTACTAGAGAGACAGCTGAAGCTGGACTCCATCAAACACATTTCTTAGACTTTTGTGATACTTCTTTGCTAGACCTTTTTCTAACTGATGTAAGATTCCAAGATCTACTTTTTGGTCATGTTTTTTATTCAATATTTGTCTTCATTAAGTCCTCTGGGGATTACTCTCCTCATTTGAAGTGCCATCACTTTAAATTAGTTTAAAAGACACTGTTCTATAGACTGGCCCCAAGTGTTCTTCTCAAATATAGTTTTCATTTCCTGCTGGCTGAAAGACATAATTTAATTTTTTTATGAAAAAGGAAAAATTCCTATCAAAACCATTACCTCTTTGGTAAATGTCAGTAAAATGACAAATGCTTTGTTAAATCATTTCTTCATTTTGTTACATGAACCTAAGCTTTCAAAATTTTACTGCTCTGTCATCTTTGAAGATATAGTTTATCAAAATGTGATCATTTTAAGTCCATTACAAATTTAATGAAATTCATATTATAAAGACAACAATCTTGCAAGTATTTTCCTGAAAGCCAGATAGCTCTATTTTGGATATATTATTAGATTTTTCACACATAAAACATTACACATCCAATTTTACTGAATGTACAGAGAATTTGGAAGTGTTTAGTTTAACACAGTAGTCTCTCCTCAGGAAATAACATGATTTCTCCCAAGAATTCATTTTCAATATTTCTCTACATGTGTAAGAAGACAGATTAACCACTAAATGAAGATCAATCTCAAGGACTGAGAAATGTCATTCCATGCCACACAACTCTTCCACATCTTCGCCTCTGTTATTAGTCATAATGGCAACCAAGTCACAGTTGTGTTAAAACATCAGATAATACATTTCTTTGGCTGTCTTTAAAGAACACTAATAGAACACTCTATGGGAAAATTCGCATTGGTGTACAGATTCAAAGTATAAATGCTGAAATTCAAATTTATTCCTTTAGGAGCTTTGGATGTGACAACTTAGAGATGCTGAAGTATATAAGAACCTAATGGATACTGTGCTCCCATCCTCACCCAAGCCTCAGCTCTTAGTTGTCACTGGATTGGTTCTAGGATCATGAGCGTCATAACGAATGTGATGATTCTGTGTCTGACCAGAGCTGAGTCACAAGTGTCATTTACTAAGATTGTTTACAAGCTCACATCCTCAAATTCTTTAGGACTTGACAATGAGAAAGGGGAAGTGGTATACTTTGAAAATTCAGACCAAGAGCAAATATGAAAAATATTTCACCCATTTTTTCTTAGCGCATACAATTTTATTATGAAAACTATAATCCTTCTCAATAATTTAAAGAACACTAGTATTGTTCAATTTACAAAATAAAGTCATTTTGTTGGTTTATTTAAGGAGAAAGGGAAGTTTTCTTATTCAGTAAGAACTCAAATAAAAAGCACACAAAATTATCACTTACCACACACTTACATATGTACTCAAAAATGCCGAACTTATAATTATTTGCAGATTCAAACAAAGTAAAATGTACATGTCAATTCATGTTAGCAGAATGTTTGTGGAGCCTCAGCCAATGGTGATGGGGCTCAATATCTAGTGTGCATACTTTTCTTTCATACAAAGTCATTGTATTTGGGTTGTATTTGGAAAATCAAATATCATCAAGTAGTACTAATTAGTCTAAATTTAAATAAAAATTGGTATGTAGAATCATATTTATATTTTATTATAAATAAGTATGTATTTCTAAATTACTTAAATCTTACGGATTGCCATTAGTTGATTATTGTACATCTATCTTAGCAATGAGAAGTTGGTACATAATCAATCATTTTAATGAAACTGACAAAAGTTTGCTTAAAGTAAGTTACTGTAATGGAATTAATGGTTTTGTTAAATAATTCATGTTTCATTTTTGTTGTTTTAAGAGTTTCTCTGTGTAATTCTGTATGTCCTGGAAATCTCTATACAAACAAGGCTGTTCCCTAACATTTTCTACATACATAACAGTTCTACATACATAACAGTTCATTCACCCTGATCTTTTATAAAATGCTATAGGAATGACATTCAAACAGGGTCCATGCCTTGTCCCTTTTCATAAAAGCATAGTGTTCTAACAAATTTCTGTCACATTTTCTACTTTTAGGATGTGAAATGTCCCTAGGTCATGTAATACAAACTTAATCCCAGGATTTTATACTATTAGGAAGTCATAAAGTATTGAAAAGGTAAGTGGAAAAGACTTATGCCATTGGGATTATAATAATGCTAATTGTAGATTGAGAAAAATCTAGCATCACTTGGAGTATGTGCTTCTGAACAAGCCAGTGATGGCTCTCCTTATTATATTAATTGAGATAGGAAGACCTGCCCACTGTGCATGGCCACTGTTCTTAGCTGGGATTCAAGATGGTATAAATGGTGAACAATAAGCACCAACATGCATTCATTCCTCTGCTTCTTGATTGTGGATGAAATGACCAGCTTCAATCAGTTCTGGTGACCTTCAGTAGCCTATGAGGGTGAAGTGTACCCTAGATCTGTGTGCTAAAGTAAACTCTTAAAAATAACTTAAAGAAGTTTCTTTAGCCATGATAGTATATCACAACAATATGAAAGCATTCTAAGACAGCATGTGTCCTGAGTGTTTTGAAATCTCTAGGACCGTCTCCTTTCTCCTGTCCTTACCTTTCCACCTTGAGGTATGGCATCTCCCCATCACATGTTCTAAACTTGATGTGTTAAGCCTCAACATCTCCAGACCAACAGAACCAATAATAGATTGAGACTTATAAACTTTTAGTCAAAGGAAATAATTTCCTTAATATTTAGTTTATTCTGTGGTTCAGAAATGATATATTCTCTGATGTAGGTGGGTCATCCGTCTATGTGTTACTTTCATTGGTTAATAAAGAAAC
>LOJH01056907.1:409-12041 GCA_001685095.1 Ellobius talpinus | reverse complement strand
TTGGGGGCTCAGTCCGTTGCTCTGATGAGGGACTTTGTCTCTATCTCCATCCGTGGCCGGCCGAAGACTCTATGGTGATATTCGATATAATCATCAGTGTGATAGTGGGGCAAGGCCAGTTCAGGCACCCTCTACTCTGCTGCCCAAGGACCTAGCTGGGGACATCCCCGTGGACACCTGGGATCCCCTCTAGAGCCACATGTCCTACTCTTAAAGAACTAGTGAATCTTACTCTAGTCCATTGTTCAGACCCTATTTCTACTACTTAAGAACACTGTGTGCTCTTAGTTGGAGAGTCCCAACCCCCACTGAGTGATTCTTTTCTGGCTGGGTGGCCAGGGAGGAACAAGCGATCCTTCCCCCAACAAAGTGTTTTGCATTTCAGGACTCAGAATAGTCCCCTGACCCTTGTCCTGGGCCATACAGAATGGAGCTTTGCATCTATTTCCGCCAAGTTGCTAGCAAAGCAAAGGTCTTTCTTTTTAAATTACTAGATTGATACCTCTGCTCCCGCTAAATACTGAATATGAACTTAGAATATGTGCCCCCAAATTATTGTCTGGTTGAACTGTAAGTCTCAGTGATGTGACTGCTGTCAGTCAGTATACTTTCTGTAAAGGCTTATTTTTTGTTTTGTCTTTCGATTCTGCCTGTCTCTGATGATTTGTATAGACGTTATACAAATTGGCTGTACAGATGTCTGCCCTCCTTCCTTTCTTTTTCTTTCCTACATTATCTTGTACTGAGAGTAGGACTGTCTGAAGGTCTGTTTGTCCTAAGCGGGGGTCCTCATCTTGTCTAGTTGTTCCCAGTCCTCTTTGGAGAACAGAGAATGCCCCAGTTGCTACTTGAGTACTTTAGAATCAACTGTGGACATTCCTGTTCTGTTTATTCCTCATTTCTTTGCTATTGGAGCTGGTGTTTTCCTGTCGTCACTCCCCTCACAGGACAAGTGGCTCTGGCAGTCCTTGCTTTACTTCCTTGTGAATTTAACGGTCTGCATGTGGTTGTCATCTGCCATTTCTTTTTGGTTCTAATGTTCCATCAATGTTTTAGTTGAACTACTAAATACTGAACTCTATGTGAATGACTTTTCAAATGTAATCTTAGTGGTACTAGATTTTACAAATGCATAAAAGGAAAAAACTTTTAGCATATTTGACTTTTGCTTGGCAAATCAGACTTTTTTGAAAGAATTTTTAAAAAGTGAATTGGAGTTAAACAGCTTCTATATTGAATGTGTTAAACATATTGCTTTACTACATTTTATTTTGAATCTTTCAATTTCAGAAGAAAAATTTCTGTTGAGTACACTGAAAGCAGTGATTTACAGAAAATTGAAACTAGTGAACTAGCAAAGAAAATGAAAGGTAATACGACTTGGTTTGACTCTGTCATATATTCTGATCTCCTAGTGTGCCCATCATTTATTTATCTATTTATCTATTTATTTATTTATATTTTAGATAAGCTGAAAAATGCACAGTCAGATACTAAAAGTAGAGTAAAATGTAAGTGTATATTACATCACAGTTTTTACATAATCTGCATGTGAAGACTAAAAATGAAGCAATCATTAATTGAAATCTTGTTAGTTTGAAAGGTTTTTATCAATAGTATTAAATTTGGCTGCTTTTGAACTCTTCCCTGCATTTGAACTTCTCATGAATTTATCATGTGTTAATGAGTTAAGTGATTTAAATTCAACGAATAATTTCAAGCTAAAAATCTAGTGCTGAATATCTAATCCAACTTTAAACAAAACAGTCATTTTCTTTTACTTATAATATCTTGTATAAAACATTGTAATTTTACATAGGTGTGTACAAGCATGTACACACACAAATGCACACACACACACAAGTAATGAACAGGTTTGGAGTGCCTTCTTGGCAACATTCACATTATGCACGTATAATAGAATGAGTACCATTTATTTCCTTCATCTGTATGACATTCCTTATTTTCCTATTAATTCGAATCCTATTGTCTTTCTGGTTAGCTGAGAAATACATTTGGAAAACAGCTTATCACCATTGGACTGATGTGAAATTTGGCTGCTTCATACTGATACAGCTTTCTTTCCTGAGAGTTGAATGTGTTTGTATTTTTATCTGTTCCTACTTTCTCTTCTTTTAAGAGAAGTAACTGCTGGGGTGTAATTAAATCATATCTTTGAGCTGTAGACCTATGCTTAGTGTAATAAATGGCATTGTTATTTACCAAATACTATTTTATTTAATAATATAATCTTCCAAGTTGTAGAATATTGAAGGTCCTTGAGGAGGCAGAGTAAAGAATTTTTATGATTCTGTGATTTTTTTTCTTATCAGGATCATCTAAAGTTAAAGAAGATACAACATTTGCTCATGCACTTACTTCATCTGCCCTTGTAACAAAGAAGAAAATTTTGAAAAAGGGTCAGTAAGTCGTTTTCCACTCCCCCCACCCTGTTTTGTTCTAGTAAAGGAGCAGAGTCATTTATGTTTGTTTTAAAGCTTAACTTGGATGAATTTAAATAAAGACCTAAATTTTAGTATGATTATGATTTGCTTTTCATTTAAAAATGTCAGTGAGCTTTATTATAATTTTATTTTGTTCATAGAAAACAACATTTCTTTATGAATATGATGGAAAAAGATAGAATTAAGGATAGATGTCTGAGAGAATTGTATCTCTGTGCCTTGGTTTCCATATACAGCACAAAAATCTTATTTCTATGGCTTATTGAGCAGTCATGGGAATGCAACGAATAAAAGATATTTGATGTTAAATGATACAAGAAGATAAAAAAGTATGATGACATAAAAGTAGACTTGCATGTAGTCTGTTTAAAAATGGTATATTTTACCCAGAGAGGCTAGGTAACAAGAAGGGCCTAAGGGGGATGCTTGGCTCTCCCAGGGAAGGGGAAATGGAGGAGATCTGGTTGAACTAGGGGGTAGGTGGGCATAGGAATTTGAGGGATCGAGTTGGGAGGTGAGCAAAGGGGAGAGTTTTGAGAAAGATGACTGGAAATGGAGGCTTTATGGAGTCCAGTAGAAGCTTGATGCAAAAGAAACTTCCATGAGTCTACAAGAATGGCCCCAGCTAAGACTCCTGGCAGCAGTGGGTGCATAGCCTGAATGGGCCATCATCTGTGACAACCCAGGTTGTCATCAGAGAGCCTTCATCCAGTGGCTGAATGGGGCAGATTTATAGACATGAGTCAAACATTGGGCAGAATTTGGGGAGTTCTGCTGAGGAGAGGGAGGAGGGATTGTATGAGCCAGGGGGGAATCAGGGACATCAGAAACCCCCAGAAACAGCTAGTCTGGCTGATGGGAATTCACAGAATCTGAACAAACAACTAGGGGGCCTGCATGGGACCAACACAGGCCCTCTGCATATATTTGACAGTTTTTAGCTTGGTTTGTTTGTTTGTTGGACCCCTGGCAATGGGAGCAGGGCTTTTGCTGGTGCTTTTGGCTGGCTCTTGGGAACCCATTCTTCATGCTGAATTGCCTTGCCCAGCCTGAATACAAGGGGGAGGTGCTTGTTCTTAGGGCAGCTTGATATGCAATGTTCTCCTGATGTTCAGGGGAGGCCTACTCCTTTCTGAGAATATGGAGGAGGGGTAGATCAAGGTGGGGGGACGTGACAGAAAGAAAGTGGGGAGAGGGAGGAGAGGGAGGGGGCGGTATGGTCTGGATGTAAAATCAATTAATTAATAAAAAAGGTATGTTTTGAACCTGGATGGCTTAGGGGTTAAGAATACATACTACTTTTTTAGAGGGCCCAAATTCAGTTCCCAGCACCTATGTTGGATAGCTCACAAATGCTTTTGACCCCAGCTCCACAGGATATAGCTACTTCTTTCTGACCTCTGCAGGCTCTCTCTCACACACACTTACACACATCATATGCACACATATAATGAAACTTAAATCTAGAAAAAATTAATTAGGGAGAGAAAAATCCATCCTGAATGTAGGCAGTTCAGGGCTAGTTCTGGACTTAATAAGGAGAAAGGGAGCTGCACATTTATTTTTCTGCACTTCCTGACTTTGGATGTAGCCCCCTCATGCTTCTGCTACCATGACTTGCCCTCTATAATGGGCAATATATTCTCAATTTTAAGGCCCAAATAGTTTCTTTATTTGCTTTTGTAAGGTATTTTGTCACAAAAACTAAGAGAAAATTGGTACTGAGGAATGGTGTTTTTGCTGTGCTAACCCTGACTTGTTTGTAAGCATTTAGCACTGGTTTACAGAATCAGTGTGGAAGATTTTGAAGCTACAGGCTACAGACATTCTTTAGACAAGAGACTAATGGGCCATTTTGGTGGGAATTTGGAAGAACAGAATTCTGAGAGACATTAGAATAATAGGGAATTGGCCCATCAGCTTTCAAAGGACTCTCTTGTGAACTAAGCTTTTTGTGTTTTATTCTGGCAAAGAACCTGACTTCATTCAGTCTGTGACTCAACCATTTGGATGTGGCTGAATTAAAAAGCATTGATTGACTGATTGTTTGGCACAGTAATTTTGAGAAAGGATACCATTTAGGCTGTGTGATGGTTACTGCTCACTGCTCTTATACAGGTTGACAGAGAAAACTGCAAGTGGGGCAGAGAAGACAAACGTGCAGCTTGGCAAGGAAGGAGTAAGGATTTATAGTTGAGAACAGCAGAGATATGGAGACAGGGGCTATAATTGTTACAGAGATTAACAGCATTGAAGAAGAACTTTGCAGCTGTACTGGGAGACGAGAAGTACACAGAGGGCAAGACATTACCTATTGAATGCTTCAGCTTCAGTTTGTAACAGGGCAGGTGAATTTAAAAGTAGAGAGCCAAGACACAATGCCACTGAAGGTGTTTTCTGCTCCATAGCTGCCACCCAGAGTAGTCTTTGCTCAGGGTCAGCCTTAAAAGTGCACAGAAGTGGTTGCAGCTTTGATCCAAGTGATCAAGCTACATTTTGAGCTGACTACGTAACTTGGAAGTTTTGTCCATATGATGCATAAGGAAAGGTTCGTGGAGGCATGGCAAGGTTTCAAAAAGCTGCTGAGGGGAGAGTGTGTGGGAGGCTTGTATGGTCTTGGGAGATACTACAACCTTAGGATGTTTGTGAGAAAAGCTATAGGGGCTCACAGTTAAGAAATTTGCCTGAGTTTCACAAGAACCTTTGAACTATTGAACAGTCCTGGGGCTACCAAAACGTCTGTGAGGAATTTTAGAAATGAAATTAAATGCTTTTTGAGATGAGCATGAAAGTTCAGGGGCCAGGGTGCAATGTTATGACTTAAAGTGATGTGCTTGTATGTCAAGTTGACAGGAGATGGAGTTGTGTTAGTTAATCTTTGTCAGTTTGCTTGGGGTTAGAATCACCATAGAAACACTTCACAGAGAAACCTTGTCACAACAAATAAATAAATAAATAACCAACAATTAAGTAGTAATTATTTATCAGGAAAAATCAGAGGACTGTAACAGGACAATTGGAGCAGTTGTCCCTCTTCAGTTAAACTTTCCCAGAAACACCCTCATAGACACAACCAGGGGTGTACCACATGCAAAACAAGATGAAAATAGATTACTAGATAAATATAAAAATGGTAATCATATTTCATATTTAAAAATCTTATTTAAAAATCTTAAGTTTAAGTAATGTAAACTTAGAAAAGAAACCCTGGTAAATTAAACTATTCAAAAATTTAAAGCAACAATGGACATTTATTATTATATATTATAATAATCATATAGAACAGTGTTTGTCAACTTTCCTAATGCTGTGACTCTTTAATCTAGTTCCTCATGTTGTGGTGACCTTCAATCACAAAATTATTTTTGCTACTACTTCATAACTGTAATTTTGATATTGTTATAAATCATAATATAAATATTTTCCAGTGGTCTTAAGAATTCCCAAAGGGGTCATAACCCCCAAATTGAGAGCTTTCTTTCATTCTGAGTTTTATTATTTTCATAAATATATACTGTTCCATTTCATTGCCACCCATTTATTTCAGATTTTTTAATTAAAAATTCATTCTCAAATTGAATTTCTTCTCTACCAGGTTACAAAAAATATTCTCTGTGTTTTTATCTTTATTTCAGATTCTCCCTAATTTTGCATATTTTGGCTTTTCTATTTTATGTGTATTTCTTTAGTTTATTTAATCTGTTGTTGAGTATCATTTGCTATGGAAACTCCCTTTGGGGAAACCTTTGACCCCATTGTTGTATGTTCTTGAGCTCCAGTTTTTTCCCTTTGCAGTTTTTAAAATGTCACCTGGAGTCACTCTGTATAGAAAGTATTGTGAATTTCAGGTGAGCACTTCACCCCATTTCCTTCCTGAGCTCTGCTATTCTTTGTCTTCTGGGTCTCATCCTCTTTTATTCTTCTGACTTTCTGACCGCCATTGCTTTGCTTCTGACTCATATACAGTTGTTCTTAGGAGCTCTAGAGTTCTGAGGCAAAGCTGGGTTACATAGTGATCTTAAAAGGAAAAAAAATAATTATAAAAAAAACTTAATGAGATTCTTATTTACTCAGGAAGACCCAAGAATTACCAGAGTGCAGTCATCTTTACTTTACTCTTTTCTTCCCTGGAGTACTATACCCTTAACTTAGAAAAAGCATAGTGTGGTTGTTTATTGTTGGCAGGCTCAATCCCCAAGCACTTTGTTTTCTTATTGTATACGTTCTCTTTAAAGATACTTAAAGACATCTTCCTAGGTACATGTGACATCTAACTGTAACTTTAAAATGCATGTACACATCACATCTCTTACTTGCACCTGTACGCCAATGTTTATGTTCTGTGCTATAGTCTACGTTGTCTGTAGTAGTGCTTTTCAACCAGTGGATTGAGACCCCTTTGGCCAACCTCTGTCTCCAAAAACATTTATACTGTGATTCATAACAGCACCAAAATTACAGTTTGGAAGTAGCAACAAAAGGAATTTTATGATTGGGGATCATCATAACATGAGGAACTGTGTTAAAGGGCCACAGCATTAGTAAGGCTGAGAACCACTGGTCTATAGTGACCAAATATCACAAATAATTTTCTTTCTCCCTTCTTTTCTGTTTGAGTAAATTTTCCGACACTTTTATCACTCAGTTCTTCCAGGCAGTCATCTGAAGTATAAGGACAACACTATCCTCTCTCTTCCTCATGGCCCATACTTAAGTCCTATGGCCTAAGCTTCCTTCCTCTTAACTTCTTTCTCTCATACATGTCCTTTCCATTATTTTCAAGCTTTTGCTATTCTGGTCTTAGAGCTTCAATTCTCACCTTTAAGAATTGAATTTGCCAGCTGTATCTCCATGGCATCTTCTCACTAGTCCTGTCTTGTCCTTTCCCTCCCTCCCTCCCTGCCTGCTTCTATGCTTCCTTTCTTTCTTTTCTTGCTCAAAATCATCTGAGTCTGTTGTGTACAAAGAAGGTGGTTGGACTTTTAACTTAAGATTAAAGACATGCTAGATATACCTTTAATCCAAGTGTTTGAGAGTCAGAGGCAGGAAGATGATGAGTTTGAGACTAGCCTGGGCTACATAGCAATGAAATGGCTATATAAACAGACTATATAAATGAAATGCCTGCTCATTGGTAGGAAAGGCTAATTTGTATAACATATTTTATATGTTTATCAGTTGTACGATTTGACACAATATGATATTATTAATGTAGCTATCATTACACTTTAATTTTATATTGTAGAAAGACTGATTTTTGATATTCCTGCTGGCACAGCTCTTTGATATACATGCTTGTTGTCTGAGGTTTCTGTCCTGCCTGGTTTCCACAGTCGTTAAGTCGCAAAGAAATCACACAGAGGTCTACATTAGTTATAAATCGATTAGCCTAGTAGCTCAGGCTTCTTATTAACTATTATAACTTATATTAACCCATTATTCTTGTCTATGTTAGCCATGGGGCTTGATACCTTTTTCGGTGAGGCAGTCACATCTTGCTTGCTCTGTGTCTGTATCATGCCCCGCCTCTACTTCCTGCCTGGTCATCCCACCTATACTACCTGCCTGGCTACTGGCCAATCAGCATTTTATTAAAAATAATAAGTGACAGGATAAAATACCATGCTAAACTTGATACTCATCTGCTTCTTACTAAAATATCTGTAATTTTCTTTTAGGACCAATTTGGACAACATATAAAATCAGATGTGCGCTTGAATTTTTATGTTTATTATGGTCCTGACCGTATTAAAGATCCCGCCTTGCTTTCAAAACAGAATATTGTTTTGACTACTTACAATATTTTAACTCATGATTATGGAGTAAGTATGCAAATAAATAAAGTTTTAAAAATATTTATTATGTTATAAAAATTGTGTGTGTCTGTGTGATAGTGAATGTTGGTGACTTTGGAGACCCCTGTAGCTGGCATTACAGATATTTCTGAGTCACCTGATACGGATGTTAGGAACAGAACTGGGGCCTTCTGCAGGAGCAGCAAATGCTTCTAACCACTAAACGGTCTCTCCAGGCCTACCTAGAGATTTTTAAAGGTTGAATTTAATTGCTCTCCATCATGTTTCTAAATTATTCCAAAGTTCATAATATATACTCTCTCTGTTTGAAAATGATTAAGAATGTCTATAAGATAACATGTTGCAAAAAAGGGTTTTACACTTACTTGAGATACTTTAATTTGGAAATGTATGTCATTTAGAACATTTTAAGTTAAAATTTTAAATTTGGATTATACTAGTTTTTTATCACAATTTATATGCAAAAAGAACATTTTTTTGTTTTTTTAATGATGAGTATTTTCAGTTTGAAAATAAACCTTTTGTTTTTAGTAGTCATTAATTAAGTTCTCAACTCTTTTCATGAGCCTGTTATTTTCTTTAACAATTCCAGTTATTTTGGACATACTGTATAGTTAAAATCTTAATCTTCTAGAAAGAACATTGCCGTTTGTATAAAAGAGAGTAAGGTTGTGACATTGAAAAATTCCTTACAAGGGATGTTTTTTCTATCACTGAATCTGGTGCAAAATTGTTCTCTGTATTATACATGACTCGGTAGATTTCTTAGCTTGGAGTAGGAGCTAGCTGCTTCTTAGTGGTACTTTGAGAAACATATTTAGTATCTTGTTCTTTGGTGCTCTTAGCTGTAAAATGAATGTAATATTCTAGACTTGTGGGCTTCACTAATTGTCTTTGGAGTACTTAACAGTACCAGGTACCTAGTAAGAATTGATAGGAGAGATCAGAACTACTATTATTTAACAAACATTTAAGTAGTATGTTATTTTATTGTGCTTTTTGAAACCTCTATGTAATATGAAACCTCAATTTCAGACTAAAGATGATAGTCCATTACATAGCATAAAACGGCTAAGAGTAATTCTGGATGAAGGACATGCCATACGAAATCCAAATGCTCAACAAACAAAAGCTGTACTTGACTTAGAGGCAGAAAGAAGATGGGTATTGACAGGTAATTATAGCATTCCTTTTTTTCTTTTATATAAATTTTATGTGTCTGTATATTCATATGTATGTGGGCATATATATGTGTGCAAGTGCACATCCAACTATGTGTGCCTTCCTGTGGAAGCTTGATGGCTGTATCAGGTACCTTTTGGATCATTCTTTACCTATTCATTGAGGCATGGTCTCTTAGTTGAATCCAGAGCTCACAATACTACTAGGCTAGCTATCCAGCGAACTTTGGGAATCCTATATTCATCCTAAGCACTGGCATTACAGACCGGCTGCTATACAAACACAGAATTTAAGTGGAGTCTGTAGATCCAACCCCAGTCCCATCATAGTTGTGTCCAAGTACTTTATCTGCTGAGCTACCTTGCAGCTCTCATTTTTTTAATTAGTTTTTAAATTGATGCCTGAATATTATATTCATAACCTCAATGTGATAATGATAGCTCATTGTAACATATTCAAATTAGGGTAATTATATGTTTCCTCATTTATTTTTATAGTAAAAGCATTCAAAATAATTTCTAGCTTTTAGAATATGTATAGTGCATTATTTGTTTTTCTATTGTTAATCTTACTACTATGCAGTGTGACAGCAGAACTTATTTTTTCTGCCATGCTATACCTTAATAACCATTGAGGAGTCTTTCCCCTTATTTCTCCTCCACTTTTCTTCTCAGCCTCTGGTAACCACTATTTTCTTTCAGTCTCTAAGAGGTCAATTTCAGGTGTTTTTTTTTTTAATTACGTGTGTGTGTTTAGATTAGAGGACATTGTAGATTAGATGACAACCTTGGTTTTTAGTCTTCACCTGTCTCTTTGCTTGAGATAGAGTTTACAGCATATGCCAGGTTCGCTGGTCTGTGAGCATCCAGGAATTCTCTCACCTTGTTGTTGGATCCCTGAGTTCACAAATGCACGCTGCTATGTCTACCTTTATATGGTTCCTGGGCATTTGAATGAATTAAAAGATCAGATAAAAAATTGACATCCAAACTTTGCTACTGTTTTTATATACCAGTGATGACCATAGTTTTACAAAATCGTGCTACTAAAGATTATTTGCTGTTGCTCGAGTATAATCTTAGTTGTTTTTATCTGTCTTAGAGACAGATAAAAATCTATCAAGTAACAAACCTTTGAATCATGGATAATCCCCTTTTCTTGGTCCTCTCTTAGCTATTCTTACAATTATCTTAGGTGTGCCTACCCATGGAGGCAATACATTCTACCATAGCTTCCATTACGACCACTATTTTTTTCTTTAAAAACTTAGAAATGAGGAGATGAAGGGTGCATGAATGCTCAAACATAAGCATTGGAGAAACTCGGGCTGTTTATCAGCAGAGTGGTCTCCTCAATGGAGGAAATAAATACCTGTTTTTCACCAAGATGGTTGGGAGTGGATGCTGTAAATAACCTGGTGATCTTTTCTGTAGAGCCAGACCTCACCTAAATCCCTCAGAATGTTTATTCTAGCCCTTTCTCTTTAGCTTTGTTTCTCAGTCAATAAGAACCATCCTTACATGTGGTTTGTAGCCTGCTCACCTCCATCTCTGTCAGAGACCACACCAGATCCTAGGTCCTTAAAGCTATAGAACTCATCTTCATGGTCACATGTATTTTGTAAGAGAGTTTCAATATAGTCACTCTTTAAGTTTCATTGTGCATGTGTGGGTGGGATGGTTGTTACCAGGAAACTGTTTTCCAAAATTATACTGTATTTAAATTTGTCTAAAATAAACCACCTGGTATCAGACTCCAGAAGTTTTGACCCAACACTGGCTAAGTCTTACTGACCCAAGTTTCATTCTTACCTCACGCTGGTTGTCTTCCTGCTGGCCATGGTGCTTGCAGGGGCCAACATACACCAACACCAAATTATGTGAAAAAGAAATCAAGACTGAGGAGATGGCTCAGTGGTCAGACATTACCCATGTGATGACTTGAGTTAGTGTGTGCCTAGTACAGTGGTCAATTTCAACTATCTTTTGTCTCATTGGGTCAGGGGAATATTCTGCCTTAAAGAGCTATAACTCAGTGGTAGAGTTCTTACTTAGCATGTGTGATCCCTAGCACCACAAAATCAATTTAATTTTTTTCCCTCCCTCTTCCCCCACCCCCCCTCGCTCTCCAGTCCTAAGAGAAGTCAGGGTGCCCTGCCTTGTGGGAAGT
>LOJH01056906.1:0-11632 GCA_001685095.1 Ellobius talpinus | reverse complement strand
GATGTCTGCTGTGTGAACGGCAAGTCACACGGGATCCCTATGGATGTCTGCTGTGTGAACGGTGAGCCACTCGGGGATCCCTATGGATGTCTACCGTGTGAATGGCGAGCCACACGGGATCCCTATGGATGTCTACCATGTGAACGGTGAGCCACACGGGATCCCTTTGGGAATATTTACATGGGAAATGGTAACAAAGTTTTCAACCTAATACAAACAACAACCTTTGGAATCATTACTCATCCCCACGTCGACATTCTTCTCCCTCTCCATGAGCTGTCGGACTCAATCAAGTCTACCCAGCTCCTACTGCAGCCTCCATTTATAGCCCAAAGCTATCTGTGAACAACGATGGGCACGAACACAAATGGGGTCCAGAGGGGACTTCAGCTGGAGAACAAAACTGTGAAGGTGATGAACCAGGGATGTAGAAACAAAAGGCCATTATATTTTGGGGCTCAAACCATCTAGAAATCCAGAGTTTTTAACTCAGTTTTCAGGAGGAACACTCAATGTCCTGAAACAAATAGGACCTGCTTCACTGAGACACAGGAGATGCTCAAGGAGATTCAAGGTCAGATGTAAGAGAGAATCCCAGTTACCCTGGACAACATGAGCCCACACATTCATCCAGATTGCCCAGACGGAGCTTCATGTGGAAGGGATGGACACACAGCCAAGCTGCAGGCTATTCCCCAATACCTGCAATCTATGCAACCGAACTCATAACGGATAACTGGAGGGCCCCTCATTTCCTTCCTAAAGGTGGGTGATCTTGAGGCTGAGTGGTAATCCATCCTTTCTCAGGTTTTTGACAAATGATTCAGCTAAGTGTTCTTACCAGTTCAATGGGCAGCAACTATGAACTGTCCTGTGTGTCCCTTCATCCCAGTGTAAGGTCCACACACTTCAGTGCACATTGCTGGCCTCCCTCAGTGACAACTACCCTGTCTGGATTCAAAGCAGAGCCAAAGCCTGACTTGCTAAAGTTAGTTCCTAAGCACCTATAGCACATGCAGGGGTAAGACTCCATTCTTCTGATACCTGGACCCAAACTGGACACAAGAAAAATCACCACCACCACCACCTTCATCACCATCTTCTTCTTCTTCATCTTCTTCATCATTACTGTCCCCAGAAAGTGCGAGGAAGAGGAAGGAGAAAGGACTGTCGTACATACTACCACAACAAAAGCAGAAAAGGGCATCAGGGGAGAAAGGAAGTGAGAGGGAAGACCCTGTTGCGGGGCTGTCGTCTGGAGTCAGTCTCACACTTAAGCTATACTGACATGCAGAAACAGGGTTCCCTGAATCACATTTGAGAAAGGGGGCCACCGGACGCGAGGGTGCTGCTGCTGCTGCTTTCTGAGAGACTGGAATTACATGCAATCAGACGTCAAGGCATAAGGCATGACTAACAGAAAAAGCAGACACTGCCCAGTCCGAAACGTCACCCTGTGAGCCCCAGGTCTCAAATACAACACTGACCACAGTCTCTGAGATTCATTTTTAATGAGAAACCCATGAGCTAGGTCGCAAAAAAATGCAATTCTTTGGTTTTTGTGCAGCAAAAGGATGAGAAGGACGGGAAGAAAGGAGCGTACAACACTGCAATTTTTCACTTTCTCATGGACCAAAGCCTGGTAGAATCATGGAGGCAGGGCACATGCCCAGAGAGCTAGCGAACGACACAGGTTAATAACCCAATGACTCCCAGAATTCAACTGAGGTCAGTGCCACACAGCAGTTCTTTCCAAACCATGTTAATTTCTTTCCCTGCACTGCAAACACACACACAGCTCTCCTGAAAATAAATACCTAGGAGAGGTCCGCAGGGAGGAGGGACGTCTGCTGGCAGCACTGGGCGAGCCGGGTGGGAAGGCGGGGCCCCTGCTGCGGGGTCTCTGTCTGAAGGAGCTGACAGGTACTGCTCGGGGACTACTTGGGCGGGCAGGGAAGCCTGGGGAGTTAGCCTGAATGGAGGGTCGTGGAGTGGGGCAAGGTGAAGACCCCCATGGGTGCATGAGAGTGTAGGGTCGATACCTCGGGGATGAGGGTTGGCTTCCAGCCACAGTTCCGGAAGCTGCACTGTGAGGGCTGAGGGATGCGGGAGGCACAGCCACCTGGGGGGCTGCACTGTGAGGGCTGAGGGATGCGGGAGGCACAGCTACCTCGGGGGCTGCACTGTGAGGGCTGGGGGATGCGGGAGGCACAGCCACCTGGGGGGCTGCACTGTGAGGGCTGAGGGATGCAGGAGGCACAGCCACCTGGGGGGCTGCACTGTGAGGGCTTGGGGATGCGGGAGGCACAGCCACCACGGGGCCTACACTGTGAGGGTTCGGGGATGCGGGAGGCACAGCCACCTGGGGGGCTGCACTGGGAGGGCTCGGGGATGCGGGAGGCACAGCCACCTGGGGGGCTGCACTGTGAGGACTTGGGGATGTGGGAGGCACAGCCACCTCGGGGGCTGCATGGGAAGGTGAGGCCAAGGATGGACTCAGCCCTGGTGCAAAGCTCCAGAAACTGGCAGCAGGAGCAGGGCTAGTTTCATAGAGGCTAAATTAGTTGGAAAAGGGAGGAAAGAAGAGAAAAATCAAAGAAACACTTGAGATAACTAAAAATGGATAATGTCAGCTTTTAAAGGATAATACAATCATATTATAAACTCTAAAACTTTAAGTAGATAAGCATTTCAAAAATGACCAGACGCTAATTGCTACATTCATGTGGAGGTGCCAATGACCCCTTCCAAAGAATAATGCAGCACACACAGCCATGTGTGTCTAAAATTTAACCTACCAATAACCTAACCAACCGCAGAAGGCTAAGAAATTCAATCAAGGAAGGGTAGCAGCACCTGCAATGGCCACAGCCACCCTGTCCCCTGCTCTCCCCGCATGTTAAAGACACTGTGACATCAACGACACACACATCAACACTGCGGAACGGCTCGCCTCGACGTTCTCCACAGCTCTTTTCACTACCAGTGAGATGTGCAAGAGAGTCACACTGACCTAGACAACGGGCTGGCACTGAAGGAGCCCGGGCTGCAGAACATGGGGCCTGTTCCTGAACTGGAGGCAGCGTTCAGCGTGAGCTCTCTGTGCGGTGACCGAGCTGCCGTGGCAATAGGCTGGGATGTGGCTGTCAGACTGGCAAACGGGTTTTCATCTCGTGTCTGGGTGGACATCATCAGCACTTCCATTAAAACCTGGCCAATCAGATCCTTCAAATCAGAGAACACTGTCGGGAGGGCAGAGCAAAAGGCAGGTTATTCACAGGTTGTCATCTCCACGGTCCTCTATAAGCCAAACAGAACCAGGGCGACGCTGTGCGCTATGCGGTATTGGGTTCTCAACACTAAAAGGATATTAGCTGAAAGCCAAAAAAAAAGGTCCGGTGTTCTTCCCAGTGATTTCTTTTTCTTTTTTTATCTTTATTTTACCAGTGTTTTGGCTGTATGCATATATGCGTGAGGGTGTTGGATCCTGGAGTTACAGACAGTTGTGAGCGGCCATATGAGTGCTGGGAATTGAACCTGGGCCCTAATGAGCATCAGTGCTCTTGACCGCTCAGCCATCTCTCTAGCCCCTCTTTTTCTTCTAAATATTATTGTACATTTTTCTCTGTGTGTGTATATACGTGCACACCATGCCCATGTAGGGATCAGAGGACAACTTTCAGGATATCGTCCCATCCACCGTGTAGGTTCTGGGGACAACACTCAGGCCATTATGCCTAGGGGCAGGCATCTCTATCCACTGGGCCATCTCACTGGTTCAGTCCATAGTCATTTACAAGTTTGGGCAAACATACCACAACTGTGTAAGAGGCAACATTAGGGGAAACTGAGCAACCACAGCTGTGTAGAGGAAACATTAGAGGAAGCTGAGCGACCGCAGCTGTATAGAGGAAGCTGAGCAACCACAGCTGTATAGAGGAAACTAATTATTAGAGGAAGCTGAGCGACCACAGCTGTATAGAGAAGACATCAGAGGAAGCTGAACAACCACAGCTGTATAGAGAAGACATCAGAGGAAGCTGAACAACCACAGCTGTATAGAGAAGACATCAGAGGAAGCTGAGCGGCCACAGCTGTATAGAGATAACATCAGAGGAAGCTGAACGACCACAGCTGTATAGAGAAGGCATCAGAGGAAGCTGAGCGACCACAGCTGTATAGAGAAGACATCAGAGGAAGCTGAGCAACCACAGTTGTACAGAGGTAATATTAGAGCAAACTGAGTAAAGGTTATGCAGAAGTTCTTCCTATTTTCCTCATTTTTTTCTGTAAATATAAAACTAATCCAAAATTAAATTTTATTTAAACCAAGTTAGAGTGCAGCCAGAGAGCTAGCACGGATGACTGTTTACTGTAGAAAGGAACAGGTCCCTACGAGAGTTGCCCATGCCATACTAGACAAACACAGCAAGGTTAGTGGTTCTCAGCCGGCATACACTTCCCAGAAAGTCCAAGCTCCAAAGGTTCTATGAAGGGCTCCATATTCAGTCACCATCTGGTTTCTGGAGCAGATTCCAGTCTAGCTTCTTTCTTGTTCTTTGCAGCTCCTGGTTGATTTGCTGTTGATCTTTAGATACATCCTAGATACCAATAACCAAAGCCCTGATCCATGTCAGTTTCACCTAGTTAGATCATTAAAAATTATGGTTGATGTGTACAAGAGAATCATGAGAACCTTGGAGTTAAGAGCGAGAGCATTGTGTGGCAAGTCTTTAAAACCTACAGTGGCTTGGCTCTTCCCAGCCAGTTACTAAGACACTAACATCAGAAACCCCCAACCTTCCAGGAACACAGGACTTCCACTGTCCTAAAGAAGACAGGCCGAGTGGAAAGGGAACTGTAACCGTGGTAACAGTGACTACGCACTGAAAACCTATCTCTTTAGGACTCCTTATACAAACGCCTTCCTGAAGATTGGTGATAGACATTAATGGGCAAAAGGCGAAAGATCTCACAACCTAGACAGCTGTATCCCAGTGATGCGGCCCTACCCCTCCTCTACTGCAAATGATTAAATTGCGCCACAGTGCCTGCAAAATATCTTTAGTATAGTTCAGTACAGCTAATCTCTTAAAATAGAATCTAGGAAGACAGCAAAACGTAATTATATTCCATTTTGCTAAGTAATTTAATGAAAAGATTTGGATTGACTATCTACACACCGCTTGGTAAGCACTGAGCCTACAGTGACGACGGACCTGCAGTAAGGGAAGAGATCTTCTCAACTGTGGCTGAAGTCAGCAGGCTACAGATGCAACTGGGTGGTTGTCTTGAGTCCCGGGGCCAGCCAGCATGCTACTTTACAGGGACTAATGCCCTCTCAGAGAGTATTCCACCATAAGGCAGAAACCTCGCCAGAGACAAGTTTATTTATATATATATTGGAGCTGGATAGATGGCTCGGCAGTTAGTTTGCCACTCTTCCAGTGGAACCAACTTCAGTTCCTCATGCCCACACATGTGCCTCCAACAATCTGTAACTCCAAGTCCAGGGGATGGATCTGACGCTCTCTTCTGGCCTCCAGAGGCACCTGACCATATATACATGCACAATATGCACAAGCAAATGAATGCAGACGTAAAAACCCATTTTAAAATCTCAAAAAAAAAAAAACATGTAGCAATCAGATCAGTAGAAAGGGAAGAAAATAAGCACACAGGTGTGTCTCCATCAGAAGCAGCCCCGTAACAAAAGTGTGGTTCCATACCATGGGGACAGAGACCCACAGAGTCTCACATTCCAAACATAGGTGCTCGAGAAAAAAAAAAAAACCCTGACAAAGAACCCACCTTCTTTTGGGTTCTGTTTAAACTGCGCAGAAAGAGAAGAAAGGAAGATGACATCTCTGTCCCGGTCCTTCCAGGAGACGCGGAAGATCTTACAGACCAGCTGTAAGGCCTGCTCTTCGGACACTTCAGGACCTGAAGAAGGCTCCTAGGGGGAAGATCTAAGCGTTAATCTACAGTAGGAGACAGGAGTTAAAGACATTTGATTCCGTTTTTATTCATTTATTAACAGGGATATTTTTAAATGCATAAAACCGTTCAGCCACGAAGGTGGTACGAGCTGGGAGGCAGAGGCAAATGGATCTCTACAAACACAAGGCCAGTCTTCTCTACACAAAGCAAGTTTCAAGTCATCCAGAGATACACATGAGATTCTGTGGGCTGGGGGAGTAAGTTACAAAGTCAAGGTCTCATTAAGCTGATGTCATCACTGATGGGAGAGCAGAGGCACTGTCAGGAGTAACCAGGAAGAATAAGGCACAAAGTATGCCCACGTCATCTACCTGCTGAGCGAACGCTGCAGAACCAGGTTATGTCCCTGGGACATAAACACTTTCCTCTGAGGAATTTCACAGCCTTTCATGACAGAAGCACTATTACATACAAGAAACATGAGGAACTTCATAAACAGAGACCACACCACAAGGAAGCTATTGTCTAAGAACCATCACAAGGTCACCAAAGTAGTTCTGTGAACTTCCTGAATGGAATGTGGTGTACTGGCCTATACCACACGTGACACCCAAACCCGCATGGCACCTATACCCACATCCACACCCAAACCCAAGTCACCTCGTCCAGAGATCAGAGCTCAGATAAAACAGAAAAGCCTCACCAAGTCTGTACTTGCTGGGAGATTTTACATGTCCTTGCTTTAATTACTTCAGAATACAGCCAAAGATAAAATGATCTACTGTCTTAATAAAGGCCCACAAAAATTAAATTTCACTGAGGAAAAGCACGGACCTAGTCAGTCATGGTGGCACACATCTTTAATCCCTACAATGAACAAACAGCCAGACAGATCTGTGAACAGCCCAGGCTAGCCAGGGCTATACAGCAAGAGTCTGTCTCAAAAAAAAAACAAAAAAAAAAACAAAACCAAACAAACAAACAAAACAAAAACACAGGGACCCAACCCAAATAGACAGGTTGACTGACACTTCCAAGAAAGCTTGGACCACGTAGTGAGACCTCTGTGGGGGAACAGGGACCACCCAGCAGACTGCAGCCGCCAGAAGGGAACAGAGCGGTCCCTCCTCCTCACCAACCTTTTCACTCAGGCTCCTTTTCTCCCGTCGGTCGTTCTCATCCACTTCCATGTTTTCAATTCCCGAATCCACATCCACCTGGGACATGCTTCGAGTACAAAAGACAAACAAGGCTTTCATCTTTTTTAAAACTCCCAGTGTCGAAGCTGTGACAAACTTTAACATATCAACCTGCATTTATCAGGAAAGCAGAATAACACTGGTTCCCTTCTGAAGATCTAAGAACTCCTCATGTACTGGCATGGAAGCATCCTATCCGTCTTATGTGCTGGACTCATTCTCCCAAGGTATCATTTCCTTGAGATCACTTTCAAAATCTAAGCTACCAGCAGGATGGATTTTCAGGACGTGCTATTTTTAAACAACGCATGCTGCAAGCAGAGCTATTTACATCGACTGGTCCAGCACCAGGTACTAAATCATCCCTTTGACCCCGACAAGAACGACGCTCTGTCGTTTGTCTCATTCTCACAAATGTGTGGCATTGGGGGTACTCATTTCTATTCCACCGCCAGCCACTCTATCTCACCAACCAAAACGTCTCAACAGGTCTTGCTTTGGTCCCATCACGCCTTGTTCTAATTCTAGATCCATTCAAGTTTCCACTATGATTTCTCCTTGACAGAAAATGTATAAGGGTATTTTATTAAGTTCTATGCTAATTTTCTGGCTTAATATACAAGTCAAAACACATGGCCCTTATGTGTCTTGTAACTTTCTACCTGATGAGCACGTAAAGCCCTATATTTTTCAATTAGATCAAGCTCACTGACTGCAGTGCTTAATGTATGCTTCCTCATGTTCATCCTCTCCTTGATCTATTTCTGGCTAAAAGACACACGTCTGAAGCCCCTGAGGATGGTTTTACATATGGTTCGCTTTATGGCACGCTGATGTTATATTACTAAGCGCGTGTACACTTGGAGCTGCCATGCTGCAGGTAAGCTCATCATCACAGAAAGCTTCCTTCTAGTCATGAAGCTGGGCTACAGGACACACAACAGCCCAGGCTTTGCCTTTGCCTCCTTCAGCCAATACTGAAACTAGAAGTCTCGGAGGTAAGCAGTTCATGAGTCGAAAGTGCATGCTGCTGAGTAGCATGGCGAAACCCTGCGCCTTGCTACACTCTGCCCAGGCCGAAGTCCTCCCTTGGTCACAAAGTCAATGCTAGCTCTCATTTATTTGGTGGCTTGATTACCAAACCTGGTGTTGCCATGCGTGTCCTCAGGTCACTCTTCCTTACTCAGCAGTGGCCCCAAAGCCCAAGAGGAGGGACATTAAGGAAGCCCAGGGCATAAAATGTGGAAAGAAGGGTCAACTCTGGTACTACATGGTAGGGCTACAGAGGGAGACACTAAACACAGGAATCTAAGGGCGCTTGTTCTAACAGCAGCCTTTCTGGCTTACCTGCCACGGCTGCTGAATAGAGCCATCTAACCCTTTTGATTTCTCTGTCTCACTATTGTTGAACACACTGGTATTATCATTTACATGCTGAGATCTATTCACATGTATCACATGTTTATTATGAGGCCATTTTGTTTAATCATCCATACCTCACGTCTCATAAAAGACATCTGGACACTGAACTCAAATTCTGTGGAGAGGTGACACCTGCTTATAACCGCTGAGCCACCAAGAGTTAAAGTGTCTCTAACTCATAAAGACACTTGACTCAGGCAACTGTATAAAGAACATTTCATTCAGAACAGAAAAACTTCTCAACTAGGAATGAAATTTGGAATCAGGTTGGTCTCTGGGTTGTCACTTCAGACTACTAAGCTAAAGACTAGAGTGCAGATTTCCCTTCCTCCAAGTGAAGCAGCGAGAACAGGTGGCATCAAGTTACCTTTTCTCACAGGAGACGCCATCGATATCCATGCTCTGGGAACGGGAGAGGGATTGAGACTGTGTCTCAAGGCTGTTGGACGGTGAGCTGCTCAGAGAGCTGACTCCTTCGCTGCTCTGGCTCCGATGGGCAACTCCTACACACGAGAGGCGAGACAGAGAAAGGACCATGTGACACAATGCAAGCCCAAGAGTAAAGGCAACAGCAACACACACACCCTCACGATGCTTGGTAGTGAGGATTCCTGTCAGCCGGCCCCAGGAGTGTCAGCAAGAGATCACGACTGTCATCATGCATCACATACATGGCGCTACACGTGGTGCTTGGAATGACTCTCAGACTTTCTAACTGTGGCCCTGGACATAAATTGACAAAACAGGAAGTTGTCTTTTATTTTGTTTTAGTACATTTTATGAGTGTGAGAGAGAGAGACAGAGAGAGAATGTGTGTGCACCTCTGTACATCAGAGTACAACTGACAGGAGTCGGTTCTCCCTTTCCACCACATGAGTTCCACGGATTGAAGGCAGATGTCTCACCCAGTTAGCCACCTCACCAATCCAACATTACAGAAAATTCCTAAAATGCACTGGAAATAAGATGCATTACTGAACTGACAGACATGCAAAAGAGCCAGCAACAAATGTCGATGGCACAATCCAGATGGTGGGAGGGTAGGTGTTTGTGGCCGGTCTTTCAACTTCGCCGCAAAACTGAGACTCTCAGACATGTTGAAAATACAGCAGAACTTCACCACTCCATCTCCTTCCGTACAGATTTGCCCATTTGATGATGGAATATATCGGAGAAAACAAAAAAGTGACACCGCCCTTGTCTCCACAGAGCTTACTTACGGTGATATGAAACTGGCATCAGGGCAGAGGGGCAGACTACTTCTCAGAGAACTTTGCTCATCAATGTCTTAAAAATTGTTTGTTACAGACTTTAAAAATCACGTTAGCCAGGTGTGAGGACACACACCTTTAATCCCAGCACTAGGGAGGCAGAGGCAGGTGGATCTCTGTGAGTCCTAGGACAGACTGGTCTACAGAGTGAGTTCTAGGACATTTAAGGATACACAGAGAAACCCTGTCTGGGAGGGGGGTAGACAAAGGCACTCAAGAGTTGACTCTGGCCTTGACTTGGGTATACAAAACATAAAAACTTTATTTAGGACAATGTACTATATATAACAGACTATACATAATAGGAACAAAGCACTATGGCGCACTAAAAGTACAGCATGTCTGTAGTATTCTTGTAAGAATCATCTGAATTCACTTTGTCCTGCCCTTCAAAGATCTTTACACCCAGTTCCCCCCACAATCCATCACATGCACTCACACCTGGGTTCTCCCCACAACCCATCACATGCACTCACACCTGGGTTCTCCCCACAATCCACCACATGCGCTCACACCCCGTTCTCCCCACAATCCATCACATGTGCTCACACCTGGGTTCTCCCCACAATCCATCACATGCGCTCACACCCCGTTCTCCCCACAATCCATCACATGCGCTCACACCCCGTTCTCCCCACAATCCATCACATGCGCTCACAACCCATTCTCCCCACAATCCATCACATGTGCTCACACCCCGGTTTTCCCCATAATCGATCACATGCACTCACACCCCAGGTTCTCCCCACAATCCATCACATGCGCTCACACCTGGGTTCTCCCCACAATCGATCACATAGCCATCTCTAAACATCACAATGATCTACTTGTTTTAAAAATTTACAAAGTTTGGTGGCCCCTTCAGTTTTACTTAGAATATAAAATATCATGACTAAAACACATGAAAGCAACAACAAAATGTCACTCTCTCCTGAAACCACGCTGTGCTGTTATCACCCTCTTCCACTTCCTGCTAGAGAAATCAGAGTTGAAGAAGTGACCTCTGAGATTAAGACTTTTTTATTCCACCTCCCATCTTCCGAAGGCCAGATACTAAAAGGTGAGAGCCTAGGCATAACTTCATTGTAGACATTAACAACCTTCACCTATCAACTTATAAAACGAATCTTTTAAAAGTGAGGGTGCATGAAGCAAACGAAAGAGAAAGCCACGTTTGCTTTTAATACACATGAATTACAAACATGCAAGGGGACTTGGCTCTTGGCAGGCTCTGGCTGGGGAGGGCTGGGGAAGGCACTTCACACTCTGGGAAAGGCAGACACTACAGGAACTAAGATGGGATTCGCTGAGTCCTTCCTCCCCTCTCACCACGGCTCCTCAGCAATAGGCCCTCTTGGATACAAACCACACCAAATGCCCACTTAAGACTCGTTAGTGCTGAACTTGTTCCGGTCATCCTTTCAACCTGTCTCTGTCTGTATGTCTGCCTGCCTGTCTGCCTGCCTGTCTGCCTGCCTGTCTGCCTGTCTCTCACATACAGAGGCTTGCTGGGGGGAAAAAAAAACAAAAAAAAAACAAAAAACCGAATTATAATATTCATAAGCACCCCAGGCCAGTGAGATGGCTCAGGGGGAAAAGACCCTTGCTGCCAAGCCTGACCTGATGACCCAACATGGCAACAACATTCCTCAAAAGAAATAGAAGTAAAATGTTGCTTTCCAACTCCAGACATGTAACATGGCAAGTAAACACACACACACACACACACATACACACATATGATGAAGGAGGGTCATCTGTCCTATGTGTTACTTTCATTGGTTAATAAAGAAACTGCCT
>LOJH01056904.1:0-10442 GCA_001685095.1 Ellobius talpinus | reverse complement strand
GCTGTGCAGGTAGCCCTGGCTGTGCAGGTAGCCCTGGCTGTGCAGGTAGCCCTGGCTGGCCTGCAACTCAATATGTAGACCATGCTGGCTTCAAACTCAGAGATTTGCTTGCCTTTGCCTCCTGGGTTCTGGGATTAAAGTCATGCACACCCCCCATGCCCAGCTGAGGCATGTTAACCTTTTTAAACACGTGTTTGGCAATCAAACCTTAACATCACCGAGTAAGACATCTCCCCAGCCCCTGTTCCTGACTTCTCTAGTCAACCTGGGCTTTCTTTGTTATAGCAGTCCAGCCTTACTCTTAATAATGTCACAAGTGCTCAGTGACAATCCTGGCTTTGTCTTCTTTATCCACTGCAGCATAACCAGCCCCTGAGGGAATAGGTGATCCCTGGCCTCTGCTCAGACAATAATACCCACTGTGCCAATGAATGGAGTCTGGATGCCTTTATTTGGATAACATGACAAGCTGTGCAGCCTTGACCACAAGGGCCTCAGTTTCTTCACCTGTAAATGGGGAGAACAATTGAGCTGCTTTGAGACAGCTGCACTGAAAGTATTATATATTTAAAACTCAGAGAGCCAAGCCCAACACTTAAAAAGTGCTCCGTTAAGTGATGATTTCCTGATCACGTTGACTGTTTTCTTTAAGTTGCATCTTTATTTTATGTGTATGGGTGTTTTGCCTGCGTGTATGTTTACCATGTGTGTGTGCAGTGCCTGCAGAGGTCAGAAGAGGGCATAAGAGCCCCTGGAATTGAAGTTACAGATACTAGTGAGCATCATGTGGGTGCTGGGAATTGAACCTGGGTCCTCCGGAAGAGCAGCCAGTGCTCTTCACTGCTGAACCATCTCTCTAGTTGCACCATGATGACTATTTTTACGAAAGAAGCATTGTGTTTTCTGCACCCTCTGGGGTCTTCACGGATGCAGAAAGGGTGTCATATGGAAACAAAGCTTCGTGTCCTTTACTGGATAATTTTCTGTTCTGTGAACGCAGTGGGATGGCTGTGGGGAAAACATGCAAATGTATGCAAATCACATACAGATTCACATAAAGTAAGTCTGTGGGTACCACCTCCGCGTTTACTAGAAGTCTGGTGGCTTTGTTCCGTGCCACTCAGTCCTGTCAGGTTTCTAATCTGTCCTCTCTGAAAGGCACACCTGGTGGGGAGAGGTGTGCACATGGATGCGAGTGTGTCTGAGCGTGGGTCTCAGAGGTCGAGGGGTTGCTGGTAGCAACTTCAGAACTGCTCAGCTGTGAGCGAGAAAGGAGGGGCAGGTCCAAGACCGTAAACTTCAGTATGAGTGGCGGCAAGAGGGCTCTGCGGGGTAAGGTGCCTGAAGACCTGAGTTCCTGAAGACCTGAGTTTCAGTCTGTGGGACCCATGTGGTAGAAAGAGAGGACCAACTGCCCCAGACTTTCTTCTGACAGTGTGTCCACATGCTGGCACATACACACATTCATGCCAGATAAATACATGAAACACACTTTTTAAAAATCCCTTGGGATGTGAGAGTGATCTGGTTTTGCCGCTTGCCACCCTGTTTATCTCCAGGATTGGCTTGGCTGGTCTAGGTAGCTAGGTGAGCATCGATGCTCCATGCAAGTCCCCCCAAAGCTGAGTGCTCCATGGGAGAGAACAGCCCTCCTCAGTAAAGGTGGCTTGCTGGCATATAGGTAGCCATGCTCCCCAGCTACAACCTACAAACAAGCTCTCAGGATCCAATGTTTGAAACTTTCAGCCAGCCAGGATGGCACGTGCTTTTAATCCCAACACTCAGGAGGCAGGGTCAGGTAGATCTCTGTGAGTTCAAGGACAGCCTATTCTACAGAGACAAACCCTGTCTTGAAAAACCAAAAGAAAAAGAAAGAAAATGAAAAAATTATGACTAATTATTGTAAATGTGCATCTCAAATATGTGTCTGTGCAAATCTTCACATGTGCACGCTTGTGTATATGCAAGCATGTATGGAAAACAGAGGTCAGGCAAGTGTCTTCCTCTGTGTTTTTACTACCTTATTTTTTAATATAATTTATTTTTATTTTATTTGCATTGGTGTTTTGCTACATGATTGTGAATGTGAGGATGTCAGATCTTGGAGTTACAGATAGTTGTCAGCTGCCATGGGGTGCTAGGACTTGAACCCAGGTCCTCTGGAAGAGCAGTCAGTGCTCTTAACCACTGAGCCATCTCTCTAGCCCCATATCACCTTATTTTTTGAGGCAGGGTCTCTCACTGAAGCTCACTAACTGGCTAGGCCAGTGAACTCCAAGGACCTGTCTGTCTCTTCACCTCCATTGCGGTTACAAGCACCTGCCGCCATGCCTGACTTTGAAGTGGGTGCTAGGGATTTGAACTCAGGTCTTCCTGCTTGCATGGGCAGGCACTTTACCCACTGAGACATTTATTTCCTCAGCCCCGGCTGGTCAATATTACACAAGGTGAAGGGAGGCAGTGAGGAAGGAGGGTTAGCACAAGGCCATGCAGCAGTCTGGGCGGTATGAGCTTTCCAAAGTAATTCAGTCTTCCAGTCCTCTGTCCAATTATCATTCTGGACAGCAGGCTCGTTTGTCCCTACAACCATGCACCCGTTCATTCATTTGACCAAAATGCAGAGAGCACGGGCTCTGGGATCAGCTCTCTGCAGGCTTCCAGGACGTAAGGACAGAGAGGACACTGTCGCTTTTGTTCACAGAAAAAGAAATCGTTTCTCGCTGTCCTTGCTCACAGGGACTTCTTTTCTTCTCAGAGCTCTGCAACCACCCAGAACGGGAGACAAATGTATCACCTAGAAACACCACGCACGAGGCAGGCCTGGCAGCCTAGACTGCAAGAGATAGAGGGGAGGATAGTGCTGGCTGTACCTGAGAAGGTCAAAGTCACACAGGGACGTACCGTGTCTCAAGGATAGGCAGGAGTCTGCCAGGTGGACTGGCAGAAGGGTTGCTGTGGGCCAGGGCACAGAAGCATGAAGTCACACAACGGTGCGTTCCAATTGGGAAATATGGTCAATGGTGTCAAGATGTACCTTTCCCTGGCACCCCGGCTCCTAGAAATGCCGGTGACATTTATGGGCCTCGGGTGCTTGCTCCTCAATTAAGGTAAACAGCGAGTCTGTGTGGTTTGTCCTCTGCTGTTGCCTGGGCTTTGTCCCTTCAAGGAGACTGAGTCACTGAGAAATGGGGCTATCTCTGCCTCTTTGTTTCCCCTAGGAATCCTGCTTTAGCGCCTTGCTCTGAACTCTCAAGCAGGTAAGAAACTGAGTTCACTGAAATTGTGGGAAGGGATGGAAATGTTCCCACTTACATGATGCCCCTCTTCACCAATCACCAAATGGCTGGAAATGTTTCTGCCTTCGTGATGACCCTCTTCACTGAGCACCCCGTCCAGTGACCAGCATGGGTCCCTCCTTTACAGATGAATCTACTAGGATCTGGAGGTGTGACCTTTCTGTAGAATGGAAGCAGCCCAGAAACGCTGACTTTGGGACTGAAAAGATGGCTCAGTGGAAAGTGCTTGCTCTGCAAACACTGGTACCCAAATTTGTGTTCAAGGCACCTACATAAAACCAGATATGGCGAGCATCCCTGTAACCCCAGCACTGGGACATAGAGGGGGACATGGAGAGAGGAGGATCTCAGAGTCTTGGTGGCCAGCTAGTCTAGCCAAATGATGAGTTCCAGCTTCAGTAAGAGACCATGTCTCAAAAACCTGAGGGAGAGAGTAATAAAGGAAGACACCTGAAGTCACCCTCTAGCCCCGATAGAGGCATGCATGGGTGAAAGTATATTTATACACAGGGAGCACACATACAGAGAAATGCTAGCTTTGAATGCAGACAAACAGGTACGACAGTCAAGGCTTTAAGCTCCAACTTAATCCATGCTTACCACTCCCATTTTGCTACGCTTGGTAAACCAGTGCGGACTTGATTTATTTTTGTTTTATGTGTGTGGTGTTTTGCCTGCATGTGTGCCTATGCACCTTGTGCATTCAGTGTCTGTGGAGTCATGCATCGGATTTCCTGGAACTGGATTTAGAGGGGATTTTGAGCCACCATGTGGGTGCTGGGAATTGAACCCGGGTCTTGTGCTAGAGCAGTCAAAGTTCTTAACTGATGAGCCATCCCTCCAGCCTCTGGACTTGAGTTTTGCAGATGAATGTGAAAGTCCTGAGTTCCAGCAAAATTTCTGTTAGCTCTTGTGGCTCCTCTGAAGTCTGGGACCCCTGTAGGATGGGGTTGTGCCAACACCATCTTTGATTCCCACGCCTAATACAACACTTATTCACTCAAGAAGGAGAACCAAAGGGGTCTGGGTAAATTTGGAAAGTAAATTTCCCTTAAATAAGTGTAGATTTCAGTGGGAGACGACTGGGGAGGAGGGTTTGATGAAGGCTTGTGGGGGGGTAGAATAAATCCGTGGGGTGCTGCCTGCTTTTGATAGGCTAAAGAGGGATTATAAGTAATGTTTGGAGGGACCCTACATTCCAAGTGTGCTGCAAGGGTACAATTGGAGTGTTCTGTGATTCCCACACATCCCTGACCTCTCATAGGACCAGAGATGAGGCTGTCATGGAGGGACAAGGCTCTTGTTCTACCAGGGAAGGACAAGTGAGCATTTATCTCCAGATGGGGCACCAGGGAAGTAACTGTGAACCCTGACTGAGAAACATCATTTGCAGGTGACAATTAGTTCATTATTTAAACATTCCTTGAGAGCCTACTGTATGTTGAGGTGGATTCTGGGAACTAGAACAAAGCATCCATGATGGTTAATAGCAATTGTTAACTGATGTGATTTGGAGTCAACATAGAGGTACCCCCTTTCTGGGTATGTTCTTGAGGACATTTCCAGAAGGGTTAACTGAAAGGAGGAGCCCCGTCCCAAGAGTGGGCAGCACTTTCTTGTGGCCAAGATATTAAAAATGTCCCAAGAGAAAGCAATGCCTGGCACCTGACTTGGCTTCTTGCTAGTTGGTGAGTGAGTCTGTACCCTTGTGGCTGCCACGACCCTCCACGGCCATCAGAATCTGGCTTCTTTGGCTTTCTAACCTGGACTGATGCCAGTGGCTCTCCAGGAATCCTCTAGACTTTCAGCACCAGACTGGGACTGCTAAGGCATCCAGCCACCAAAGGTAGTCATCAGCTACCATGTTCTCAGTCTTTCCAGTGAGCAGACAGCCACTATTGGACTATCCAGGCTGTGTTATGTAATGCAGTCCAATAAATCCCCTTTGTAACACATATCCGTTCCAGTGGTTCTGTTCCTCTAGAGAACCCTGACTAATACAGTGTCCCATTTCCATTTTAATGAGGGACAATAGAGTGAACAAGTAAAGAAATAGGCAAGTGAGGCCTCGTCTGGTGATAATGAGCATTTTGACAAGAAGACAAGGGAAGTTTAGGGTGATGGAGAAGCTGGGGAGTTGAGGCAGGCCTGCAGAGGAGATGATGCTTGGACTGAGAAAACTCAAAGGATAGAATGGCACCAATCAAGCCAGAAACTGGTGTGTGTGTCTATACAGAGAATACAACTAGAGCAATGATTTTGCAGTAGAAATCAATAAAAAGAAAAAAGAACAAGACCAGGCTAACCAGAGGTTGTGACCTATAGGCAAAGAAAGGGTCACAAGCCTTGCAGAAAAGATACAAAGAGCTAGGCACGGTGGGTTTTATTCCAAGTGACTGCATTCATTAGTTACTGCTGTACGACAAATTTCACCCCCATTCCCATTTAATCACTTAAAACTAAACATGGTTTTATGTCAGTTTCTCTGGGTGAGAAACTGTTTTGGGTTGGCCCGCGGACAGCTTCAAGTTCAACTGGGAAGGCTTCACTTAAAGTTCCTGTGGATGTTGGCCAGGCTCAGTTCCTCAGGGGCTGTTGTTCTGAGGTCACCCTCCAATCCTTGCCATGTGGGCCACTCTAAGCTGGCAGCTTGCTGAATCAAACTGTGCAAGCCAAGAAGGTGACAGTCTGCTGGCAACATGGAAGGAAGCAGCTCTTTGTCACCCAATCTCAGATGTGACATCTTTCACCGTTGCCTTAATGTGTCTTGAAGAAGCCACAGACTTCACCCTCACTAAAGGAACACCTGGAGGTAGGCGCCTGAGATGATCTTAGAAATCTTACAGTCACACACAGGATCCCATCAGTGGCATCTGAGCAGAGGGTGACAGATTCTGATAAATATTTTCATTGATCACTTTGGCTTCCTTGAGTATTGGAAGCATGAGTTGGGAGTTGGGCAGGAGTAGACGATAGATGGCAATTAGAGCGTTACATGGCTTGGGTAAGGATCTTGCTGGTGAATAGAAGATGAAGATGGATGGAGAGGAAGTGGGGATGGGGAGCACCAGGGCTTGCTGGAATATATCTTGCCTGTGGGATGAGGATGCCTGGGACTCTAGCTTTTCCCTGGAACAGATAGGGTGCCCATAACTCTATTCTTCTCCAGCCCCGCCTAAGGGCACACATTTGATGGATGGTTGGCTGGCATTAGGGGCCCTAGCCACAAGCAAAGAACACACATCTCCTTGTGCCAGACCAATGGACTACCCCCATGTCCTGAGTCTTGTTAACTTGCTCATAGTCAGAATAACCAAGCTACTGAACAAAGTGGGGGAATACTGCACACCAACTCCCCAAGCCAGTCAGAGCTGGAAAAGTGGTGTGTGTGTGTGTGTGTGTGTGTGTGTGTGTGTGTGTGTGTCACATAGCACCCCCTGATGGTGGTGCAGAAGAGTGGGGAGTTGAGATTAACCCTTTAGTAGGGGGACACAGATACAGAGTAGAGTATGTTCTAGTATGTTCTATATCAAACTGCTTCAGGGAAAGGGTTAGAGTATGTTCTCATCCCTGGGGGACAAGGGGATGTCCTCATGCCTCCTGCCCAGGCAGCTGGGCATTGATTAAAAAGCAATTCACACCAGTAATCCAAATGACATCACCAAATGCCAGCCACATTTTTTATGATTCCAACATAGTCTTTGACATATTGGCATCATCTTGCTTAGGAGTCAAGGCCTGGGACTATGGCTTAATTAAGATGTCAGTGATGTCAGTGTGGCAACAAAAGGGGAAAGCCTGGCTGCTGGATTGGTTCTGCTCTCAGGACCCTGGCCCTACTTAGGGCCTTTCCAGGGGACTTCCATGTATACAGCTCACCGAGGCCTCTCCTCCTGGATAATTGACAAGGATGAGAAAAAGGCCAGACAGGAAGATCTCGGAATGAAGATCGGGAAGCACGGGGAGTCCTGAGGATTTTTGACGTGGAGAAGGGGAGGATGGGCAGGCAGGATAGGATCTTAAAGTTTCTATTTATTTGGAGCTGGAGAGATGACTCGGGAGTTAAGAGCACTGGCTGCTCTTCTGGAGGACCTAGGTTCGAATCCTAGCACCCACACGATGGCTCACAACCATCTGTAACTCTAGTTCCAGGGGATCCAACCATTCTTTCGACGTTTCGTGTGCCAGTCTGTATGAGTACAGGTATGTGTGTGGGCACAGTTGGAGGTCATTGCACCAGTGGAGGTCAGAGGACAACTTGTAGGAGCTGCCTCTCTCCTTCCACCATGCAGGTTCCGGGGATCGAACTCAGTTCATCGGAAGCACCTTTACCCACTGAGCCATCTCAACGGCCTGAACCTCAGGTTTTTGAAAAACATCCATCAGGATATGTTGGGTATTTTATACCCCATCTAGAGTCTCTTGAATAGGAATCATGACATGTTGCCTTTGAGAATAAACACAGGAGCATTTCTGGCAGGCAGATGCTCTAGAAGCTTCTCCAGGCCTCTTTACCTGCACTTTGACCTCTCCCTAAAAGGTTTCGTCCCAAGTGGGTGCAGCGAGCATGGGTGAGTGGCACAGGTGTGGACCCACAGTGCCCGTATTCTATTTCCAGCTCGTATCTCTGACTCACAGAACGACCTTGCTGAGGTCACGGCTTTGTGTTTCTTGCAAAGGGAAGAAATAGCAGGGGTGGCAAAGCTTTCCTTTCCCCAAGGAACGAGAGTCCTGGAGCTCGAGGGCCTCCTGATCCTCATGAGCCTCAACCATGCCGTGCTGATATTAATTCAAAAACAAAAACAAAACATCAGTTAGATTTGGATCCCAGGGACTTTGGGAGACAGTTAAAGCAGGAAGCAAGGAGTTCCCGACAGGGAGATTTGGGGCCACTTTTTCATGCATGACTTCTACAACATTTTCCAAGTCATGTTGCATGCAAATAATTCCCCTCATGCCCTCATGCTGTCTGCACAAGGGTAGAGGAAGCATTTCTTCTTCATTTCAGGACACGGGAGTCACAGCTATGGAGAGGCCTTTCTCAGCTGTTTTGTTTCCGGAAACCCCCTGCATTATTTTGCTATCAAGCCTGGCCTGTTTTGTGGGCATTTATTGGCTAAATACTGTACATGTATTAGGTAGAAAGTACTGATTTTGTTGATCAAAGTCACCTGTGAGTGCCATGTTTATTTACCCTTGGTGTCCTTTTTCTAGATAAGAGCCCACTTCTCACCAGGCTAAATTTTAACAGAAAAGGTCTGGGAAGTTTTCAGAAAGACAAAGGAACCTGCCCTATAACTCTGTGGTCAGTGGTAGACCCAGGATCAGATGGGGTTGGAGATGGGGGTGGGTGGGGGAGAGATGGGGATCTGACTCACAGTGCAGAGCTGCAGCCAGGCAGATCCCTTGGCAGGAAGACACCTGTGAACACTTAGACCCGCACTTACAAGGGAGGGCAAAATGGCATCCCAGCCAACCAGGTGTCCTGAGACAAAAATGTTCAGAGCTCCAACAGGGACCGCGGTATTGCTCAGCCCTGGTGAGAACAGTCTAAACAGAACCTGATGCTGAAGGGGGGCAGCATCTCTCTTTTCAGGGGGGGCTCTTGCAGACTATCGGGTAGTGGCATGCGCTTACTCAGGCGGCCTGCTTGCGTCTTCAAGAGCACACCACCAGTGTGGCTAAGGCACCTTCATCTACCCAGATCTTTCCCACCCCACACTGCATCTTTAAAAGACAAAGCCCCTGAACCTGGGGATTGTAAGGGCATTCTGGGACCTCCGGAGAGAGTGGGGATACAAAAAAGGAGAACTGTAGGACTGGCTTGGTGGCATGGGTGTGTGTAGGGGGAGGAGCTACTGAGGGGACCCAATACTCAGCCCCTCCTGAAACTCAAGCAAGCATTACCCTCTTGGGCCCTTGGCTCCATCCCAAAGGCTTGATTGGCTGATCCCTGGCTCAGAGGTACCAACTGGATTCCAAACTGGAAAAAGAGGTCATCCAACTCCCTTCCAAACTGGGAAAAATATCCAGACTTATCTCTGGAGCTTCGGAATAACTGGCTCCACCAATCCCCTGCAGAGCTAGGGCTGGGGCAGAGGCCATGGGGGGCATGTAGTGGACAGCTGTTCCCAGAGTTATTTTGGGCCAGGGACTGAGCTTTTCAGTCACAGGGTATTGGGATTAAAATAGCCACCTGCAGGGCAATTTCCCTGTAACTCCGTGGGGGCTTTCCAAAGAAAAAGAGTCAAAGCCCGGGTGGGGAGGGTGACTTGAGGAATGACAAGGTAGGAATTCTACCAAGGTCTAAGATCAACCTCACCTCTGCGGAGCTCTAAGCCGTGGCATCTCTCTGACCAGATCACTTTCCTCTGGTATCAAAATGATGGGGAATGGAAAGAGTTGGTAGTTCCTTAACTCTGCTTCTGACCTTCCTCAATCCTCAGCTACCCTCCGCATTTCACGGATAGTTCCACAGGAGTTCAGGGGCCTAGGAGGCTCTGGTCACCCAACTCCCAACTCCCTTCCAAAGTGCCCCAAAACCTCTTGCTTGAGCCTTGTTCAGAGCCCCAGTAGATCCACGCTGGGAGGATAATCAGTTCCATCCCCAAGCTCAGGACCAGCATGGAAAACGCTGACTGGCCCGGGTCATCTTTCCAGTTACAGCAGAACTGGTAGCTACCCGCCAGGCTCACACCCTCCTCCAGAAGGTGGGCCAAAGGCAGGTGGGAGGAAGGAGGGAAGCCCAGGCGTCCTGGAGCCTAGCCCGTACATCAGATTCGCAACCCCGGACGGGGACTTGACAGCCTGCGGGCATTGTCCAGGACTTGGAGCTAGAGTGACAGGGGCCCCTTTGGCAGAAACTAGGGTGGCGCTGCGGGCGCATGCCCCAGACACGCCCTATGAAAATCGCTCCAGGGATCGGTCACCGAACTTAGTCTTGAACACCGCTGGCCAGGTCCGTGCGACAGGTTCCACTTCCCCGCCTGAGTGGGGTCTCGCTGGGCTCCCTCCGTGATCACTACCTATGCCTTGGAATGTTCCAGAGGGTCAATTTCCTGTGCGGGTGAATTCGGCGCCCAGCGCCTCTCCTCTGCCTCCTCCCTCCCCGCTGCCCGGACACCCCAGGTCGCTCTGTCCCCGCCA
>LOJH01056903.1:0-11633 GCA_001685095.1 Ellobius talpinus | reverse complement strand
GCGAGCGGTGCGGGCGCGCGGCTGGCAACGCCAGCTTCAGCAAGAGGATCCAGAAGAGCATCTCGCAGAAGAAGGTGAAGATCGAGCTGGATAAGAGTGTAAGTGGCAACGGGACCGCCCTGCCCTGCCCTGCCCTACCCTGCTTGCCCAGCCGGGTCGTTGGCGGGGTTCACAAGTCCTCGGGACTGGGCTGCAGGTGGGATTAGTGGGTTCTCCGATTGAAACAAAGTCGCTGCAACTCGGGCCACCTCCCCCAGCGCGCGCTGGCGCAGTGGTGCGGGTCCCCTCCGCCCCTCACCCGGACTCCCGCTGCCTCGCGTCTCTCCCACGCCAGGCTTCCCTCTTCCTCCTCTGCTGCGATCTGGAAACGAAACAAAGGGGACCGCGGAACCCAGGGCCCAAGTAGTTTTCTTGTAACCGGGCAGCCCCTTCTGGAATGGAGGCGCCTTTGTTTTGTTGCCCGAGCCAGCGTTTGGCCCCAGGGAGTAGCTCCGCTCCTTTAGGGAAAGTAGTGTCTGGCAGAACCCCACGACACCGAGAAGGGAAATCCTTTCTCTTGTACACGGAGGGGGAAGCCGAGCTCAACAGTGCCTTGGTGGAAGGTGGTTCTAAACGGCGTTTGCGGTGTCAGCTCCTCCGGCAGCTGCTCCGAACCGAGGCTGCAAATTAGCCTCTGCGGTTTTACAGCCCGCTCGGCAGCCATCGGGATTTTTTTTTTTTCGTTTTTATGCACGTCTGCTCTTTTGGCCAGCTATGAGATTTCAGAGCGATCCATTGCTACTTTTCAGAGCTCTGACTGATGGCAAATGAAGAACAAGATACAGAACCTCCATACATAGTGTATATTTTTAACTTGCCCTTAGCTTAGAAGTTAATTTAAAAGTCTGTTCATTCGGCCCTTAATTGTAGCCTTAAAGTGGGGAGAGGGAGACAGTATTTAGCTCTGTATTCCCTGTCTCTCGCTATGTAACTATTTGTGATTCTATTTAAGCAGTTTTTCAGTAGGGCCCGTGAGAAACTTTGCAAATGAACGTGCATAATTTCCGTTTGCTTTAACTGAAAACAAAATGATAGAGATAAATGCATTCATTTAATTCTTAAAAATTAGGATATGAATTCAAAGCACATTTTAGAAAAATGCATAGCCTGCCTGCTTTCTCCAGTGGTACCACTCACCTCTTCCTGACGGCCCCCTCACCCACCTGCTAATGTTAGAGCCGGGCACCCGTTTTAAAATTGGAAAGGGACATTACATCGTCATAACAGTGGCCCGCTTAGACTGTATGTTCAGTCATTCACTTGGGCCTGTGTGGGCCAGCCATGATAATCTAAGTCTGGGCGGAAAGGAAGTTCTTTCCTTCCTCCAACCATTACCACCTGGGACTCTGGCCATCGATGGATTTCGATGGAGGCTGGAGTCTCCCTTGTTTACCCTGAGACATGCAGGGCTGCAGGAGAAACCACTAGCTGAGATCACCTGACCCCGACCCAAGAACAGATCATTCAAAGGAAATGCCTGGCATTCCAAGCACTGTAGATACAAACACCTGCCAGCGCACAGTCACCATGAAACCCTAGATGAATGCCAGCCAATCAGGGGTCTTAAAACCCCAGAAACCTGAAACCCCTCACCCCACCTTTACTACTATAAAACCCTATTCTAATTGAGCTCGGGGGGGCTCTCCAGTTATTCCAATATGTTGGACATGTGGAGAGACCGAATTTGCAAACTTGATTAAAATAAAGGCTCTTTGCGTTTACATTTGGGACTCGGTCTCCTTTGTTGGCTTTTGTGGGGACCCGTGGATTGGGGCATAACAGGCCTATGCATTTTCCTAATACAGAGCTGCGTTTTTCTGTACTCAAAATCGACGAAACTTTTTCTTTTTCAGGCAAGACATCTTTACATTTGTGATTATCACAAAAACTTAATTCAGAGTGTTCGGAACAGAAGAAAGAGGAAAGGGAGTGACGATGATGGAGGAGATTCGCCTGTCCAGGATATCGATACTCCAGAGGTAGATGAGACTTCTGCGTGAAGTGTCAATCATAGGCGTACTGACAATTCCAGAGCCTTTATGTCAATATTTGGGCTAAGTATTAAATGTTTAAAGCATCTGAGAAATCTCAAAATTAAATACAAATACTACAATCAGTTTACATGTATTTGTACTCATGTTAAATCTCAGGTGACAGTTTCCATAGCCCTTGGCATCTAACTTCCTTTTTGTTCTCTAAAAGTTTATACTATGTATCCTCCAAAGCTGAAACTGTTTAATAAACTATAGTTCTGGTTATGCAAATGAAATTGTTACTGTGCTGAGGTGGAAGTGCCCTTTGCCATACAGATCAATGCTATCCTTCCAGCGGAGTGAACTAATTTGTATATTAATTTTTTCTAGGTTGATTTGTACCAATTACAAGTAAATACACTTAGAAGATACAAAAGACACTTCAAGCTTCCAACCAGACCAGGTCTTAATAAAGCACAACTTGTTGAGGTATATGTAAGTTTTATACAGTTTAAACAAACCTGTTTGCACCAACAAGGGGTCAGTAAGTGATGGTGATCTAGGTAAAGTTGTACATGGAATAGTACATTATACATAGGAAAGTCAAAGTTAATAGTCTATTGTGGGAGAATAGAGTTTTTTGGAAACATCTGTCTGCCACCTAGAAAATCCATCCACAGCATCTTTTTATAGTGATTTTTCAAAATAAGTATTCAGCGAGAAGTTTTCATCATTCTAGAAATCTGCTTTAAATTTCTAATTATTTGGTGACTATTGAACACCGAATTGAGGCATAGCAAATAAATAAGCTTAAAAGCATTTATTAGAATTCAGTTTTCGAAGTTTCTGTGGAATAGGCCTACAGGATGAGCCTGGAAGCAGGATTTCCTAACTTTCTGATTTCACTTTCATGTTGTTGTCAACAATCATTGTTTTTAAGTAGAGGATGCTTTCTTTACATCAAGAGAGAGCAAAGATTTTATCTAAGCTTTTGCTTAAAGTTTGATTTGTGTAGGACTTTGCTTCCTTCAATGTGCTTTGGAAGTTAGCTCTGTGTGTGTGGCATGGGAAAGGGGGTGGTTTAAGAAGTAATAGAACCACAAAATCTGTGCACTTTAACATATTTGCAGATTTAAATAATTATAATTTAAAGTAAAAATTTCCACTGAACAGACAGGACAGAAATATCTTTCTCTTTGTGTGTGTATGTGTGAGTGTGTGTGTGAGTGTGTGTGTGTGTGTGAGTGTGTGTGAGTGTGTGTGTGTGAGTGTGTGTGTGTGTGAGTGTATGTGTGAGTGTGTGTGTGAGTGTGTGTGTATGTGTGAGTGTGTGTGTGAGTGTGTGTGAGTGTGTGTGTGTGAGTGTGTGTGTGTGAGTGTGTGTGTGTGTTTTGCATGAGTTCTCATATTCTTCACCTTGACTTTCGGAGTTAGCCTACATTTCTAATGTACATAGTAAATAAAAGGTAAACACAAGTTAAAATTCTTTGCAGAAAGCTCTTTAACATTGTTAGAATTCAGTATGCTAACTAGCCAAATTTTCTCCTATATTTCTTGTCTAGGCAACAGAAATACAACTTTTCTTTAAAAGATCTAGTCCTTTTACTGTGGCACTACATAAATATAAAGACATCCCCTACTATAATGAAATATGCTAGACTTTAATGAAGCATAGTCGTCTGTGTTCCTGTATCAGACAGGAGCCAAGAACTGATGTGGATGTTATATTTATGTGGCATATAGTATATAACTCAAATCTGGTCTTCTAAAACAGTTATATTAGTTCAGAGTTATTTTCTGTTCTAGAAGAACAGGCAGCCTTCTAGAATCTGAACGCACACCTTAGCAGCTCAGTTTCTTACTCGTGTGTGTAGTTGTGTCCACATTCAGTCTGTGTAGTGAGAAGACAAGGAAGCAGGAAAGCTGAGCATCCCTCTAGCTCCGTTAATTCTCCATTCTTAAGTTTTATTTGGAAAATTTTGCAAGAAACATATGAAGAATGAATATTGACTGCACCAAAGATATTTATGGTATTATAGTTCGTTACCAGCATTTGTTTTTACTTTATATTAATCTTTTCCTGGGAATACAGTCTACACTCTCCCTCGATTGTACATCAGTTCTTATTTCATTGATGTTTAATGTTTAAGAATATGTACTTTCTAAGCTAAAGTTGTAAAGTTTAAAGGGAAAAATAAGTATAACCAGTGCCACATGAACTGAGTGGACCAAAGGCAAAATACTTAGAGTATATGAATTGAGTAGACTAACGGGTCCTTTGAAATCTGACTGTCTTTTGTTTATCATATTTTGTTTTTATGTGCTTTGGGGCTTATTTATATTTTTGTTAAGACAGCTTAATTTTCAGAACTATCTCTTGGGGTTCTATAAGACTTTGACAAAGCAGCAGCTTGTACTCAACTCGTAGCATCTGTTATAGCTCACATTTACTTGGTTCTTTCTTCTTTGCAGATAGTTGGTTGCCACTTTAGGTCTATTTCCGTGAATGAAAAAGACACCCTAACATATTTCATCTATTCGGTGAAGAATGACAAGAACAAATCAGATCTGAAGGTCGACAGTGGTGTTCACTAGATGCCGTTCACACTAGCACATGGGTATCTGGCTGTAAAGAATGCTTACTGTTTTTCATATGTAGAAATATTCTTGTGTATTTTTTCTACAGAGGATTTTCTTTGGCTTTTTTTGTTTGTCTTTGATTCTAATAATTAGTTGGAAACTCATATAAATTGAGCTTCCTAAATTAAAACTATTTTAAATAAAGGTTATTACTATTATAGCTGCTTCATTGTATTTATTTTGTGAAACTTAGTTTTTATTTTAAGCTTTCAGGGATTGATATTAAGGATTTAGGTAATGATTCTTATTTTGTAAGCCTTTCTTGAAAATTCCAAGTAATTAAAGGTAAAGGAGAAATAACAGATATAAATATAAGCCACTTGGCTTTCCCTAGGCCAATTTGAAGTAAGCATTCTGTGTGTGTGTGTGTGTGTGTGTGTGTGTGTGTGTGTGTGTGTCTGTGGTGTTGGGGAGGGCGGTGTTTGAGACAGGGTTTTTCTGTATCCCAGGCTGTCCTAGAAATCGGGAGATCAACCCACCTTCCCAAGTGTTGAGACTAAAAGTGTGCACCACCACCACCTGCGGCTAGCAATATTTTCTTGAAGTGCTTTACAATGTATGTTAGCAGATTTGAAAACTAGACTTACTGATTTTCAACCACTTTTAAATTTCCCTTTATGCATTATTATTATTCACTGAAAGTGTATGAAGAAAAACAGGTAATGTCTGTGCCTCTCTCTTTCCAAAACCACCCCAACAGCGCAGCAAAGGTAAGCGTGGTGCTTGTTGCGAGGGCGTGAACATGAAAAACGACTCACATCCTGTGCTGTTTGCTTGGCAAATTCAAACCCTGTTAATAAATCTGGTGTGTGCTGAGTGTTTACAATCCCAGCTCTCTGGAGGCTGAACCAGGAGGACTGCATGTTTGAGGCCGTGCTGGCTACATAGCAAACCTTGTCTGGGGTTGAGTCTAGATGTGTAATGAGCTCTTGGTGTAAGGGCTGAGGTCGCTTTATACATTCTCGAGTTTATTCTCTGTCAGTGTTTATCAGGTTTAACTACTCATTTTCAAGTGTTCTGATTGTATTCACAACTAGAAAATAAAGCAGCTGGTGTTTGGTTCTTAGCGGCATTTAAAATGTCCATAGAACATTATTGTTGAGTAGAAGCTATGATTCTAGGCATTTTTGGAAATATTTGCTGTGTCCTAGATGCTTCTGGGACAACGGTTTGGTTTTTTTTTTCTTCTTAGCTGTATGAAAATAAACTACATACCTGCAAGATGTCAGTATATAGTTGAAAATATTTCTTCCATATTTTATATTTTTACCTAATCCATACAGATTTCATTTTTGAATATAACAGCTATATGCTTTTCCCTATAAAAACTTACCTTGTGAAAAGAGCTTGAAATGATTTGACTCAAGTACCCTCACAAACTCACAACTAGCAGTTTAGTTTCTTACACTTATTTGCATAATAAAATGATAAAAAAAAGCCCCTGAAGAATAGAGTTCTGAAGGGTGATTAACTAATAACTTGTTAAAGCAATATTTAAAAAAAAAACCTAGGGTGTGTGTGTGCATGTGAGTTGGGTTTAGTGTGCATGTGGGGGTCAGAGGACCACTTCAGGGAGCCAGTTTTCACCTAGTGAGACAGCATCTCTTTTACTGCTGCAACACAGTATGTAGCTAGCTGGCCCCCGGGGCTTCTGGGAGACTCCCTATCTCTATTTCATATCTTGCTGTAGAGGTGTTTGGATTACACATGCTCACCACAACATCCAGTTTTTAACAGGAGTTCAGGGGATCAAACTCAGGTCATCAGTCCTGTTGGGCTAGCATCTTCACACCCTGAGCCAATCTCCTGGGCCCTTGCCAGATCAACTTAAAACATTTAAGAAGTGGGTCTATTTCATTGAAAATTAGAATCTCACCAAGGTTGAGTAGCTACTGAAGCTGTAGTATAAAGAGGTTTCTATAAAAATGTTATTCCTGTGCTGTTGAGTTTTTAATGTTATGAATTCACTAGCATTCTTTTTACTTATTTGTCTCTGAGTGAAAAGTAGGCTGGAACTCATCTACACGGGTGCAGGTTATTTCTAACAGCATCACGAGAAGAATCCAAATTTGCCATAGGAGTTGGATAAAGAAAGAACATTAAATTTGTAGAGGGGCTTTAAAAATTATTTAGAAACCAAAACAAATTAGGAAAAGGCTAAAATTGATTTTCAAAGCTCCTTAATACTATATAATTTTTTCACTAAAGGGGAATTTACATAATTCGCAGTCAATCGATTTAAAGTGCGTAATTTGTGTTCACAATATTATGCCACGTCTGATTTCCTATGTTTTCCCTCACCCTCCAAAACCAGTCCTAGCTAATCACGCCTGCTCCTCTCATTGTGTCTATCAATGTATCTCCGTGGTAGGCTTATTCATTCATTGAACATTGAGTTTCAGCCTTTGGCTGGGATGAACAGTGAAAGTGTAGGAATGTTCCTGAACTGGTGTTCCTGTGGCCACATTTCTTCATTTCTCCTAAGTGTGCACCTAGCAGGAAAATCGCTAAGGCATAGACTAATTCTCTATTTAACTTTTCAATGGACTGTCAAAGTTTTCCCCGTGACTGAGACATTGGTGACATATAGCACTTGTACTCTCTGTCTCTCTCTCTCTCCTTCCCTGCCTCCCTCACTCTCTTTTTGAGACAGTCCGTCTATTATGTTGCTCTGGTTGTCCTGGAATTCACTATGTAGAACAGGTTGCCCCCCAGGTGCTGGGATTAAAGGTTTGTGCCCCCACACCTGACCTGTACTTTCCCCCCTAACTAAAGCCATGCTACTGGGTATGAAGTGGTATCTTACTGTAGCTTTGATTTACATAATCTTTTTAATGTTTTTGATTTTTATTTATGTGCATTGTTGTACTTCCTTGTCTATCTGTGAACCCACATGCATGTAGGTGCCCACTGAGGCTGGAAGAGGGCCTAGGGACCCCTGGAACTGGAGTTACAGGCAGGTATGAATCAGTGTGTGGGTGTTGGGAGTTGAACCCCAGATCTTGGAAAGAACAAGTTCTCATAACTGCCAAACCATAGTTCTAGCCTCCGATTTATATTTATTCACATAAATATAAATATACTTATCAATGATATCGAACATTTTATAGGCTTGCAGATAACATATCATCTTTGTAGAAAAAGTTACTTAAGTCCTTTTTTTTAGCTCAGCTGTTCTCTGTGCTTGGTATTTAACCTTTATTAGAGATTTCCAAATGTTGGCTTTTTCCCCCATTTTTGGTAGTGTTCTTCGATGCACTAAAGCTTTACATTTTCATCTTGTCTAGTGTAAGTAGTTTTTCTTTTGTGGCTCTACTTTTGGCCTTGAGTCTGCAGTCCAATGCTAAATACAACGTAATGAGGAATGCTCTTTTTATTGCTAACCAGTTGTTGAAGCATTGTTTTGAGAAGATACTATTTCCTTAGTTCTTAGTTTCCTCTTTGAAAAATCACTTAGCCTAGATTGTTAGAGTTTATTTCTGGGCTTTCAATTCTTTTCCATTGACTTATTAGATTTATTAGCTTTGCTTTAAGTTTTAAAGATCAAGAAGCCTTGATTCTTTATTCTTATTTTATTTATTCTTGGTCTCTTGAAATTCCATATGAATTTGAAAAAAAGATGGCTTTTCCAATGGGATGTCATTGAATATGCACACTGCTGGAAGATTTCCATCTGAACTATGTAAAGCATCCTAACCCATGAGCATGGAGTCCTTTCATTTGCTTAGGTCTTCTTCAATCTATTTCTGTAGAATTTTAGTGTTTCTGTTGCCTTTAACTTCCTTGGTTAAATTTACTGGTAGGCATTTTAGTCTTATGGTGCTATTCTAAGTTGAATTGCATTCTTAATTTTCTGTATTGTTTGTTAGTGGTATAGAAACAACTGATTTTGTGTGTTGACCCTACAACAGCTTGCTGTTTACTAGCTTAAGGTGTGTGTGTGCGCATGTGAGATGAGTTATTCTAGATATAGTCATATTAAATGTAAATAAAGACAGTCATTTGCCCTTCCTATTTGCATGGTTTTCCTTTTTCCTTTTTTTTTCTTTGCCAAGTTGCTCTGGCTGGGACTTTCTCTGGTAGGTTGACCATCACCGATAAAGCACATTCTTGTTTTATTCTTTTTATTTGCTTTTTTTTGTCTTCAAAAGTGATAATGAAAAGAACTCATTCATACCTATTAGCAATTATAGAGGCTAAAACTATGAAGTGACCTATGAGTACTGCCACTTGCACTTCCTCCTGAGAACCCCTGCTTGTTATTTTGGTTGTCTATGTTGCTCACAGCTCTCCAGTAATCCTGTTGGATCAGTAAGTACTCCTGGCAGAGCAAACTCTGGAGGAGCCCCTCAACATTGTGAAGACGAAAAGAAGAATTTTTTTAATTGTTTTTATTGAGCTCTACATTTTTCTCTTCTCCCCTCCCCTTCTATCCTCTCCCATGGTCCCCATGGTCCCAGTTTACTCAGGAGATCTTTTCTACTTCCTATGTAGATTAGATCCATGTATGTCTCTCTTAGGTCCTCTTTGTTGTCTAGGTTCTCTGGGATTGTGATTTGTGGGCTGGTTGGGAAAGAAGAATTCTATCAGGAAGTGATGAGCTATTTATGCATGGTTGTCCACTTTGTCTTCAGCAACATGGGACTAAGAGCAGCAGCAACAAGGGTGCAGACTGTCAAAGGCAGAAATGCAGAAAGCATTTGGTGAGCTATCTGAAATGTGCAAGCCTGTGTCCTGTCGAGAAGAAATTGCTTTTCTGGAAAGGAAGTAGATGAAGCTGCGTTTTGAAACAGTGTAGCGGGTAAGACTAGATGTCAGGCTAAGATTGCCGCTCACAACAGTTTTTGTAAACCTTGGCCATTGTGCCCACAGAACAGGAAGAAAGATGCCGTCTATGTCCCTCGTTGGTGCAAGTCAGTGTTCAGAGCAGTAAATTGTAAATAAAAACCCAACTAAAGTCATTAATATAAGTGAGTTAAACATTTGCATTTCAAGACATTTTGACCAAGTTAGAAAACTTTTGGAAAGCAAGTTGTGTGAACATTGATGTCTTTGTTTCCTTGGTAATATAAAGGAAGGGGTGTGGTTTTATAATGCGTTCAGTTAATGTCATTGAATTTCCTTTTCAAATAATGTTTTATGTCTAAAATTTTTTTGCATACATATATGTTTATGCATTACTTACATGCCCGGTTCCCTAGGAGGCCAGAACAGGGTACCAGATTACCTGGAACTGAGGTGTAGATGGTTGTGAGCTATCTTAAGGATGCTAGGACTCAAACCCAGGTCCTCTGAAAAAGCAGCAAGTGCTTTTAACTGCTAAGTCATCTCTCCCTCTTTTGTCCTTTTCTGCATTTGTTTTGAGATAAAGTACAGCTGAGGATGACCTTGAACTTCTGATTCCCCTGCCTCTGCCTGGGGGGGTGCTGGGATGAGTGGTGTGGGCCACTCCCTCCCCTGGCTGATTCAAATGGTGGTTTCTTGTCAGGTTCTGATTGCAGTAAGGAAAGTCTTGTTTAAAGGACTTGTTGCTTCATCTGCTTTCATTCTGATGTGTCACTTTTCCAGACTGTGCTTTATTAATACTAACTTGTCAGAACAAACAGAAAATGAAACAGATGACTGATGATTTTCTTTATTTAGCTGTCTGATATTTAGCTGGTCCAGAAAGGAGGTAAGACATCTCATGTTGAGTCTGGCTTTATTACCAGTCCATTCAGTGAAGAAAGGCCCATAAAATTGCATGCTATTTAGATAACTGGTATTTTTTTCTATTGAATTTCTTCATGCATTTTTAATAATGTAATATTTACAAACATGTTCTGACATATATATGTAAAGACTTTTTAGGAGGAGCAGGACTGAGATTACCCGAAAATTGTTTGACTCAATCTGGTAATACTCGTGTTGAATAGACAGCAGTTACTCTTCTGGATGGGTGTTAACAGGACATCAATGCATAGTCTTACTGCTTTGTCATGAAATGGTACCTCCTAAACTCCCTTCAAGATGTGCTGTGTCTCACACTTTCCCCCACATCCTTTTGACAGTACCCTCTGTTTCCCTATAGCAGGCTTCATGTTTATGAATAATAATTTTATTACCATCACAGCTTTGTTAGAACACATGTTCTGAGAAGACATGCCTATCTTATTCATTACTAAGAGCCCAAGAATCTTAATAATGACTAGCACCTAGCCAGCATGTAATATGTTTTTATAAAAAATGGAAGTTTCTGAAATTAACTTTTTGGGTTATTATGAGTCAATGCTTATATTTTAAAACACAAGGATATGATATCTTTTTAAAAGTCTTTTCTTTTTTGTTTGTTTGTTTCTTTTCTTTTTTAAATAATGTCTCATGTAGCTCAGGCTGGACTCAAACTTACTACATAGCTGAGAATGTCCTTAAACTTGTGATCCTTCTACCTCTCCCTTCCCAGCGCTGGAGTGAAGGCATATACCAGCATATCCTGTTGTGGAATATTAATTAAGACGTGTTGCATTCGTTTATGCTATGGAACATTTGTTTAAAGATGCAAAGACCTGTTACATTTGTTTGGTTAAATAAAATTAACCTGGGGTCAGGAGGCTGAGTCAGCAACTAGCTGACAGGAAGTGGTAGGGAGCTAGGGTTCTTGGGGGTGGGGGGCTGACCAGAAGGACATCCTGTTTTTCAGGAGACAAGAGCAAGGAGAGAAAGTTAGCTAGCTACTTGCTATTCAGCCTCTCTGAGCGAGCTGAATCTCACCTCAACCCTATTGAAGCCTGAGTTCTATAGAAGGCTAGAGATCTAGGTTAAGTTTCCTTTAGCGGGTGCCTGAGGGAACAGAATTCCAGCCTGACTGCAGCCGGTACAACCAAAGAACTCCTGCGAGCTGTGGAGTTACAGTTGCCGACTAGGACAGCAGTTGCTTAAGGTGCAGTCACTGGATTAAAAACAAAACAAACAAAACAAAAACAAAAACAAAAACAAAAACAA